>JABSTQ010003882.1:0-47297 GCA_013358835.2 Ixodes persulcatus
CTAACTCATTCCTCAGTCAACGTCTCCTCACACCACCTTTCTATGTTTCATCTCGTCTTGATCATCCTCATAAAGTAGGTGTACCACTATGTAGCACGAACACATTTCAACAATCTTTCATTCCCAAAACTTCTTTGGATTGGAACCGCCTTCCCACCCATCGCCATAATCCAGGCGGATGATTTGTTTAAAACTGCTGTTTCTAATTTTTATTGTTCATAACTAATATGTGCTTTGCCTTTAAGTTATTCATTGTATAATTGTTCTTGTTGAATACAACCCACTCCCCTCTGTAATGCCGTTGGCCCTGAGGGTATTGAAATAAATAAATAAATAAAACAGCTTGGCTGTAAGAGATATTTACAGATGGCATATGTTCCTCTAACCAGCTCACTACAAACAGCTGTAACTTTTTTGTTGAACGATACGCAGGAAAAAACTGTTTGTGCAAAAGCTTGATCAGAGCAAACGCAAGAAATTTGAAGGCTAGGTACGCCTCGCGAAAATGAAGGATGCCGACACGACGCTTTTTCTTAAGTGTGCTCCTTCTGTGCGAACAGCCCAAGTTAATTTCAGGGTTAGAATATTGGTTGCCAGTTTCGCGCTGTTTTTGGATGGGTGTGAACTTGGAGGTGGGCTCAGTCTCGTCGTAAAGCGGTACTCGGTCTTGACTGATATTGCCGTTTCGTTTAACACTGCGATGTGCAACACTCTCGAAGCTAGCTAGCTGTAGGGCATGTTTCATTCTTGATTATTGTCGCTTGTCCAGGAAGCTCTGTGACACCTGTTACAAATGTGAGCCATTACCCTTGAGAATCCAGAGATAATTTTTAAAAAATGCAGGACTACGGAGAGGCAGCGCAACTTGCTTTGATCAGAATCGTGGTGCAATCAAACAAGAGCATGTTTGACTCCTCTTCAAGTGACGGCATAGTGACTCGTGCCCCCGAACACTAGAATGCCCATCAAGCACCGACGTCCTGGACACGTTCTGTTGGAGAACTTTTGCAAGTGTAATCCTAGGGCTCGTTTGCTGCTTGTAGTACTACCAGAGTATGAATGAAATTTTATGTCCTGCATTGAGTCTCTGCCCTGGTGTTTGCCGAGCTGAAAAACTGCGCTTGTGTGTTCGCAGCTAGTCAAACAACTCTGCAAAAAACAGCCCGTCGTTGAGACAAGGGAGCAATTTCCTTGTTTTGAATGTGGTTCAGCTGTACGAGTGAGAATGCCCGCCAGGGTGACGGACCTGCGCCCCTAGCTTTATTTCCTTCTAACTTTTTACTGAAAAGGGTGTAGACCTATAGACCCGAAGCGCTCAAGTTTCGCCGCCAACTACAGCGCCATTCCAGCCCCTGGTGGGACGCTATCCTCCGAGTGGTTCGCGTTTTTCTTCCCGCCTCGACGCCATCGCCAGTTCTCGAGGCAGTTGCGTGCAGTTGCGATGGAAAAAAAACGCGCGCCCGGCACTCAGTACTGCTGTGTGGTCGGTTGCAGTAATAACCCTCCGTGACTGTAGTAGTAGCAGAACTAGTGGCCAACCTGTTGAAGTTCTACCGGTTTCCTGGAAGGCCGTACGAGTGTGCACGACGTCAAGCCTGGATCGCGGCAGTGCGCCGCCAAAAGTAAGCTTCTCTTTTGTTGATGCATGAATTTCGCTCAATATACCGACAGAGAAACGAGGTGGAATCCGTATCAGAACATAAACAGTGTGAATACCAAACGCGGCAAAGCAATTTGGCCATGCGTGTATGACTGGATATCCCATTTATGTTTCGTATCCCTTCGATTAAGTGTGGTGATTGACGGGACCCAGATCGCCACGTCGCACTTTCTTTGCATTATTATTTTAAATTTGGTCATTGACAAGGTGAGAACGGCGTCGCTCTCGTTGCCTTTCGCCTGGAGCGCTGTCCAGCGCTTTACTTTTGCCGTGCTTCGGCTGCGCGTGTACGCTCCCGAGACGCCGTACTGTTACGGAATAAGGCGGGACGACAGAACTCCTCCCTGTCGTTCTCATTTTATTTCGTCTCGGTTTTTCGTATATCGCAACAGAAGTCTTACATTGTTCCTTTTTCCAGCGAGGACGGTTCAAAGTGGATGCCGTCAGCGTCGACCAGGATATGCAGCGCCCATTTCGTCGGCAATTGCCGGAACGACGCGGAAGCCCACCCATCTTACATCCCGACCATCTTTCCTCCAGTGTACAAAAAAAGGCACCCAACGCGGAGAGGGCGAAGAGGTACTAGTAACCTGATTTATGTCTAGAGCTCTGCATTTCCGGATTTGATTTTCGATGAAAGTAGGAGGGTATTTTCGAATAAGATGTACTTTAAAAAAAGCCAAGCGAGCTGGTTGATATTTATCGTTACAAAAACACCAACCCGAGACCAATATTCTATATTTACTGGAATTTGAATTTCGTGATATGCACAATTCTTCAGAATTTGACTTGAAGTAGAGTATTGTCACAGTTATAAAAAACGCACGAAGCTATTTCGCTTGTAATTAAAAGAATGTAGCACCACTCAAGCAGACTCCAGGAGGTCTCTGTTGCTGTACAAAATGACCTGTTTTACTGACAATTGTTTTAAAATTTTTCTACAGCTTTATTGTTCAACGCAGAACCCTCTCTGGGACATATGGTAAAAGTACTAATTGGTTCTCTTTATAGGCTGCTCAACAGGTCAGGACGACTTCAGCCTCAGCCACCACAGCTGGAGACGCCTACTAGTTCCCAGTGCACCGCCAAGGTCGGAGGACACCGCCGAGGACGAGAATGATGCTGACTGGGACCCCCTTCAGATGCTGGTGGACGTTGCAGCCGAGGCGGCGCCAGAGAAGCACACGTCTACAGTGGTGAGCAATCCTGTGTGGCTATGTGATTGTTAAACACATTATTCAAAAACCCCATTACAAGCGGAGGTACAAATTCTGTCTTGACATATAAATGCCCACTATTTTTTACCTCTCAATATTTACCATTATAAGTGCAGATAATTTCTTTATTTCTTTGTGGCGTCAAATTTATGAGCATTATTATAGAGCCTGTTTTACCTGTTATTGCCCCTTAGGGAACACAGTGTGATCCCACGCCACAGACCGGAGGACCACTGAGGCTCCTGTTGTCCGCAACAGATGGCCGGGACGGATCGACCCAGGTCACTCACGCAGAGCAAGTGAATGCGGTAATTTAAATGTCCCAGTTTCAAGATTACACACTACTTCCCATACTTTAGTTTCTACTTTGCATAGCTCAATTGAAAGTACTCATATTGTCACGAATGACAGATGATGAGGCGACGAATAAACAGAAACAAAACATTTGATTTGGCAAACTTTAGCTGAAAACACAAATACAAAGAGGTAGTGTCGAAAGTCGACTGAATAGCACAATTAAGCGCAGGAGCGAGACTGACTTGTACGGCATGGCGCGGCTTCCATGGGAGCCTAGAATATTCTACCTCGATCCTTCTTGCACTATACATTCTGCCCATGAATAGGCTAGATGGTTCTCCAATTTTCCCAAACTTCTACTTTCATAAAGAAAGATAAACTACATGCAGTGCCAGGAATCGTACCCGAACCACCTGCGTGTGAGCCGGACGTGCTGCCAACTTGGCTGCGTAAGCGTGTGGCAATATGTATAGAAGTGATTTATATTTTGCAATTCCTCTCTTCAGGTTTCAAGCACGGAGGGAGACTGGCGACGGCAGTGTGGATTCCTTGGCTTCGAGTCGCTCAAGTCATCCGAGCACGCTCTCCAGGACCTATGTGGGGTCACCATGACTGTTTTTACTTTGTTGTTAAGCCTCACACCAGCAACCAGGTACAGAAAGAGCGACATTTCAGCTGAGGACAAACTCACCCTCTTCCTTATGAAGCTTAAACTGGGGATCAGCTTCACTGCACTAGCCGCCCTCTTCTCGGTCCACAAGACGACAGCGTCTCGAACATTCAAAGCACTACTGGACATTCTAAGTGTGAGGCTCGAGTGCTGGGTGTTCGTGCCAGCTCGAGCAGTCATCAAGGAGTCGCTGCCACCAGCCTTCAAAACACACTATCCAGGCTGTACATTCGTCATAGATTGCACAGAGATTCGTACTGAAACTCCCTCCGACCCTGAGCAGCAGCACTACTTGTACTCGAGTTACAAGAGCGGCTACACCATCAAATTACTAATTGGCATAATTCCTAATGGCATGATTTCCTTCGTATCTAAAATTTATGGGGGGCAACACAGTGACAGTCACATCACAGTAAATTCAGGGTTTCTATCTTTGGTTCAACCCGGCGATGTTGTTTTAAGCGACAAGGGCTTTCCCAGCATCCGGACTACCATGGCTGAGAAAGGTGCTGTGCTTGTCATGCCGCCTTTCTCAGTTGGAGGTCAGCAGCTTTCCCAGGAGGACATGGACAACACCTTCCACATTGCGCACGTCCGCATCCATGTGGAGAGAGTAATTCAAAGGCTGAAAAATTTCCACATTTTGAAACACAGAATCCCGCTCACTCTAATCCCACAAATGGACCAGGTCGTCCAAGTATGCTCCGCTCTTGTGAACATGCAGGCACCAATTATAAAGAAATAAGAAAATAGACAATGTCTCGAGCTGAGCCAAGTATGAGACATTCTTTATCCGTCTTCTTGTACCTGTTCCTTCCGTTTGTGCAGAAAATGCTACAAGTATGGTAATGCACACTTTGGAGACTTTGCTCAACTGTTGGCTTCTGAAAATATTGTCATGTACAGTAACTAATTTCATAGTCATGTAACGGTTACAATATTTTCCTGTGTAGAAACTGCGGGGTTTTTGTTTTCCACAACCTCACTCGGCGCATGTTACAGTGGTGCAAACTATTTACGTTTTTCTCTATATGTATGGACTTCAGTTATGCAGCCTTGGCCACAGGATGACCGTGCAAATATATAAGTACTACTTATACAAAGGTGCGACTTATGTACCAACTTTTTTGTAAAAACAACCGTTCATGTATAAGGTTTTGCTTATACAATGGTGCGACTTATGGACCGAAAAATACGGTACCGTGTAATGCACGTTAGAAACTCCAGGTTAGCAGTTCTACTACATTGAAGAAATTGGCCCTCACAGCTGAGACACCAGGTGCCCTTTTGAGGCAGACCAGCTTCCCACTCTAAACATTTATGCGACAGGCTTGATTCAGATTTTGAAGATGAAATTAGTACACCTGAGCTAATTACTTTTTAAGTGTTGAGTCAGGTGCTTGTCTTGTCCTGTTAGTGCAACCTCCAAGTGAAGTCTAACATTACTTTTTTTTTATGTGTCCCAATCTTACCCTTTTCTTTTGACTAAATTAATGAACCAAAGATAATCTGAACCTAAAACAATAATGCTGTGTGGAAGGTCTGTGTAGCGACTCCTTGCCGGCTGCTGGTTGCACTGCCCTCGCAAAATTTCTCATCTACACCACGCTTCAGAGGCCTCTCAAGGCAGAGTAACTCCCCGCTGTCTAAACATCCATAGAAGTTACTAGGGACGTGTTCCAAAATGTACTCGATCTTACTCCAGGGTAAGAGTTTTGTATTTCAGCGTTGAAAAACCTACCAGTATCCAGCGTTACTCCACCTGCGTCGTCACACGACATGATCTGCCGTAGTAACTGGGATCTCTTCGAGTAAGATTTGGAACACATCCTAGGCAACGAGGGCATTTGATGGAGGCTAGTTGCAGTGAAGCTATAGTGTATCGGTTGCATGTGAAAGATACCCAAGTGGACTAAATGAATTTAACCCAGGCATCCTGGGTTCAATCCCCACCCCTGCCCGTTTCAATCTGGATGAGCATCGTGCGGTCGTGTACCACTACTGCGTGGTGCACGTTAAAGACCCCAGGCTAGCGGTTGTACTGCACTGGCTAAATTGCTCATCTACAGACGGGAGATTTGTTGCCCGTTGAGGCAGACCAAGTTATAGGCTGTATAAACATACACACAACCCATTTTTTTTACATTTACTCAGTTAGTGGGATTATTGTCCCATTTTGGTATTGGAAGCAGGTATTTTGTACCCTCATGCTGGTGTCGCTCTTCTGTATTTGAGTTAGCGTGTACTCCATTTCGGCATAACTTGGCAAAAGTTGCAAACGAGCAGAGGTAGTGCCTGGTCTATTTCTTCATAAATTGGGAGACATCTTTTTTGCGATTTTTACTTCGTCGATTAATCTCCCACCATTCACGTTCTTGTATTCACTGCAGCTGTGTATAGACCTTTCCAATGTTTACAAAATCACAGTCCAGCGTGCGACCTTCACAGCCCAGCATGTGCGTGTTCGTCGCTTCGGAAAGCGAGCAAAGCACGCGCCATACGCACGAACGCTCAAAATGGCACCGGCCACAAGCTCGTTTTTGGAAAGGTCTATATAGTGGTTCTTTTTTTTATGTATCCTCATGCAATGCATTTATGTTGAACCTATCCATTGCAGTATTTTTGTTTTGTGAAAGTCTCAGCCGCAATGTTTTTATATGAATGACCCCATCGTTACACATGGTGCAGAAAAACAAACCACCCTTTATGTTCCATGGCAAATTATTTCTAGATTCATACTTATTGTACTTACTGAATGGAAGTGCACACCCCAAGTAGAACTGAATAGAGCTGTGCACACTGATAGCTGTCAACAATATATTTTTTAGAATGTTGCACATGCCTGTAAACATGTGAAGATGTCTAGGTGACGTTTTCTTTTCTATTTATAAATATGACAGATTCAGAGATTGTATAACAAGAACTTTATTCAAAAACATCAATTCTACACTGGCAAGTTTGGAAGATCTTTTCCTAAAAAATAAAAATTATTCTTTCATTGATAGCATGTTTTCTTTAGTTAAGTGTTCCCTACTAATATGGGGTATAATAATTGCACATAGCCCCAAAGAATGGCATTTTACAGCGATTTCATGATGAAATAAATAGTGCAGTCTAGAATTAAAATAAAATTGAAAGCATAGATACAATGAAATTGAAATGTAAAAAATGTCACTTGAAAAGCATTAGGAGAAAGTGGGTGAAGTAGAAATATTCCAATTTTGGTACTGCTTCCATGATAAAACGCTCGTCCCTCTTTACCAGGACAGACTTTGATCCCTTGGGACTATACACATAGAAGATGGCCTTCCTGAGGTTCAAGACGTATAGTTGTACCTGCACCTGTGTGTAGTGCGGCTTTGGTGGCTCGAGCGAAAGCTCAACGTCTGTGTTGGTGAGGTAGGCTACATTGCAGATTACTGCTTCATGGTCAAAAATGGGGCGGGTCTTGCAGGATTCTGGGCACTTGATTTCAATGAGGACGGTTTCCCCGCTTACTTGAATAAGGCCGTCCGGACTGCAGCAGAGCCAGGGCTGCTCGGGCATGACGACAAGTCCCGTCTGAAACAGTAAACTATAAATATCTTTCTGCACTAAGAGTCCAAGATCAGCGTGGGCATGAAAATCCCTTGCCTCAAAAACCGGTGTGCCCAGTTTACCATCCAGCTCCTTCCTTGCTGTTGGCTCCATCTCGATGCCTGCATGTATGCATACAAGGTATGACAAAATGCAAGACAATGTATGACCAGATTATCAACAAAGCTTTGCCTCCACACATTCACTGTGATGTCATCACGCAGGGCATTGCCAAGGTCCAAACTGAGTATGTGCTAATTACCATACTAGACAACTTTGTCTGTGAAGCGCTTGGGTCTGCACATGCCCAAGGCTAGAGCCTCGAAGTTGCCTCCTCTTGTGCGGATCACATTCTCGGTCGTGCTCGAGATGCGCATGCGGCGCTCTTCATGCCACCTGGACGCATTAGCCAGACAAAAAGCAAACCAGGCAAAAGCTCTTCCCACCACCCAAGCGAAGCAAGCAACCATTTTGCACCTTCTTTCACATGCTGTGATAGTACATTCAAAGGCTTACAAGGCTTAATAATATTCTAAGACTGGTTTTGTAACGTGGTAATTCATGTGTAGTTTTGTAGCATGGTAATTCACGCACAGGTGTCAAAAGCATGGATCTCCATGTGTCGTTATACCTAAGGTCGTCATTCTAGGAGCACTTGAAACTGCGCTGCACGTCTTTTTGCAACCATCTGCAAGAGCACGTGGGTTATTTAAGCATGGACCGCAATGAGAGCGGAGAGAGCATCAATTCTGCGTCGGGCTCAGCAAATCTTGAACACCAACCTTTGAAATGATGCAGCCTACATGTCAAAAAAGCAGTAAATCGCCCGAGGTGTGAGTGGGGCTCGCACTTAAAGAATGGCAGAACACCACTGGAAGACGAAAAGAGGTCGGTAATGGTCGCTCTAGCTCTCTTCATCTTCCAGTAATGTTCTACCATCCTCGAAGTGCAAGAGCCACTCGAGGCACCTCGCACGACTGATTTTTCGTCAAGACTGCGGAATTATTTTAAAGGTTGCTGCATCAGATCTGCCCAGTTCAACACAGAATTAGTTCTCGCCCTATGCTCTCCTCGCAGTTCATGCCAAAAGAGCAGATGTGTAGCACAGCTCTAAATGTTCCCAAAACAATGCCCTTTAGCACATGAATGTCCGTGCCTTCAACAGCTGAACACGCATCGCAATACTTTGTAATACTTTACTGCACCAGATCAAACGTTTGGTATTCATGAGCCACTTCCCTACAGAAAAATTTGCTATACATTTTTTTTAGATGTTTCTTTTGGTATAATTATTGAACATTCGGTCATTATATGTTAGTCGATCTAAATAGAGCGTGCTGCACAGTGGCAACTATAAGCTAAATAGAGCGTGCTTCACAGTGGCAACTATAAGCACTTGATAGATACTCACTCCCAGTCATGCAACAGGACAGGTAGAAGGCGAAATGCTTCAAACAGGCTCACGCCACATGCAGAAGCTACATGCCAGCGAGAAGTACAAAGGCTGAAGAGCAACGGAGTTAAGCCTCGCATACAGGCAATGCAAATAAGCCACTTTGGAAAGGTGTTAAGGGTTGAAGGACCAGCTATGTTAAACGTCGCTACATCTGGCCGCAGTCTGTGCGATGCAGGATATAGTGCAAGCAGAAACATGCCGGGGGTTTGTTGACTGGCCCATTGTAGCCACCGCCAAGTGCTCGACATCGCAGAGGAGCATGACGTTGGCGACATACTGCTCCTGCAATGTATCGCCAAGCGCCGACAGAAAGTTCACAGCTTTCAAAGACATCCTCAGGCACGTGGAGCAGGCGGTCATGTGGTGGTAGACCTCGCGAGGCCCCTTCATGGCAGCGAGGAGCCCCACAAGCCTTGCCTTGTACACGGACAGGGACACCTTGGCGACCATGTCATCTACGACTTTCCTGCATTTAAATCATCGGCACTCCTGCTGGAAAGTTTTAGAATCTCCATTAAGGGGCCCTGGATTTCAGGGTAGCATTCCAGCATAACTGATGGTGACGCGGGTCGAATGCCAGGGCACGAGGTTGATTGACCTGAAAGAAAAATAAAGCTTTTATACCAGCTCTCTATCTAGCTGAACATTGGCATTAATATTATAGTCAAGTGATGCACAGTCATTTACACAAAAATAAACCAAGGCTGAACTCTTGATTTTACTTCCTTCATCATCTCCGAGGAACAATTTAAAAGCACATTATTTTTCGGCCTCGGAAAATAGTGTTATTTATCTGCATGGGCAGATAAATAACAGATTTTTGGGAAAAAATAACCTGCAAACAAATCCTTGAGGTCTTTGCTGGGGTCGCAGGCAGGCTTCCCACTCGGTTTGCCCCACTGCTGAGGCCGACTGGTGCACGACGAATCTTCGGCGCTATTAATAAAAAAACAAACTGCGGCACAATGCTTGCAGCGGCCTGCGACACCCGCCCGGCCAGAACAGGTACCGGTCAAGACCGTGCGCTGGGACCTTGATAGCTAAAAGAAAAAGATCGTTCGACTTTATGAACCGATTTTTTTTCGAAATGATCATGGGTGAAAACAATATATATATATTCTCGTAACTATTGTACTACGCCAGCGTCGTCCGCGAAACGTAAATATATCTTCAGCGTCAAAGAACTCTCGGCAGCACCGCTTCTGCTGGAATTTCAGCGACGGAAAAAGACTCTCGTCGCATTCTCGACGTCTACGAGAACGCACGCCAACAGTGGTTCATTGCAGTCACGAATCTTCTTAGGATGAGCAGCAACAACGTTATTCCAATGTGAAACGTAAACATGCACCCCTCACCTGCAGAGATAAGTCGTACACGACGTTCGGTCGCACCTGCGACACGCATTTCGCCTCCACCTCGTTCGTCGAGCCGTCGATGATCTCCTCCACGGAAAACACAAGCTTCTGCAGCTTCTCGCCTTTTTTTATATTCGCCCCGCGAAAGAATTCGCCAACGCTTTCTATTTTTTGGAGGCCGCACCGTAAAAGAAGCATATTCAAGCCGGAGCAAACTACAGTTATGGCGCCGAGGGGCTACCGACGCAACCAGGTGTTGAGGTGGCGGCGCCACCGATGGATGGATGAATACGGCTGAGCCCTTTGGATCGGGCGGTAGCTTACGCCACCTAGCCATTTTGTCTTACCCTTTAAGCTTAGAATATTTAAATGTGCAAACTATATTCACTCCGTACTGAAAAGAAAGTGAGGCTATAAATCCCCCTTGCCATCAGTTAAGAAGAAAATGCCTAGTTTTCTCTCGCTTTCTGTGCCGCCATTCAGTTAATCTTTGCTTGGTAATCTCTACTGTCTTGAAATCCACTTTTCCTTCGCTGTCTCTAAAACCCAATGACCTTATTAAATCTATGTTGTCTTCGGTATGCATAGGGTGAAGCCCTTTACAGTAGAGTATCAAGTGCTCAGCCGTCTCGTCCTCCTCTCCACAAGCAGCGCACACTGCATGTGTCCATTTCCTGGTACTTCGCTCTGTATGTTCTGGTTCGCAAAACACCTGTCCTTGCCTCAAACAACAATGAGCTTCCCCTAGAATTGTCATAAATGCTTTCTTTGGCAATAACTGTTTTGTTTAATCTCTAGCCTTCCAGAGCCTTCTTTGTCTGCATTTCCTCTAGCCACCGATCTCTTTCTGTCGCCTTAACTTTCTTCTTAACTGAGACCTGCTCTTCCGTAACCCCACTATATCCTAAAAACTTTCCTCTTAATTTCGTAGTGCGCTGTCTCCATTTTGTGTCTATACTCCTCATGTATAAATAGCTGAAAACCTTTCGTGCCCATTGCTCCCCACCCCTTTGCCTCAACCGATCCTCAAATTCTATCTTGCTCACAGCTTCCCTGCCCTCAAATGACGCCCATCCCATGTCTCCTTGTACTCCCTGGTTTGGTGTTTTGCAATGTGCCCCCAAAGCCAGCCTACCTACTCCACGCTGTTTTATTTCTAGTCTCGCATGCACTTCGGATTTCATGTGTCAGGTTATTCGTAGGGTTTTTGGGAGTTCGTAGGTGATCGTAAGGTTAAGGCGTAGACTGGGGTTGATTTAAAATTAACAAGACGTTTATTAACTGGGATTACAATCGGTTACACAAGGTTACATTATGTCGGAAGGAAGAGCGGTCGGCCCGTCCGTATCGTACGGCGTCCCGGAGTCGTCCTCTCTTGCGAAGGGGCTTCTCCTCGGTGAGATGTAACCCGACGCTTTGCTCCTCTCGCCTCGGAATCCCGCCCGGGTCACGTAAACCGGGGGGCCCGATTTTGGGGGCTCCACGGAGGTTCAATAAGAAAGCCCAGTCTGGGACGAATTTTCGGTCGGCTGTCTGGGTCTCTGTCTGGAAGGCTCGGTGGCTCTCCGCGCGGAAGGCGCGTGACGCTGACACGCCCTCCCCTAAATGTGATCTGTCCTCAGATCACCAGGTCCCTCGGCCATGGTGAAGAGGTCTGCCGGGTTCAGATCCCGTTCATTGTAGAGACGAATTTGTTCCACGTTGACCGTCTTCACCTTTAATTTTCCATGCGCCGGCGAAATTCGGCGAATCGGGTTGTCTCCGAGGAGGTCGGTTACCTCATAGGGTCCGTCGAATCGCACGTCCAGGGTGCCGCTTCTGGCGCCGATCTGGAGAAGAACGGTGTCTCCTGTTCTAATATCTGGAGTTCCTCTTTCTCTGCCGTACCGGAGCCTGGAGTACCCTTGGCTTGCCCGCAGGCTGGCCCTGGTCTCGTTTCGGCTTTTGGCGAGCTCGTGAAGCCTTTCGCTCTCGGATATATCTTCGTCGACTGAACCGATGTTCAGTTCTCCCGGAAGCTTCGGGTTGTATCCGTGCATAAGCCAGAAGGGGCTCCGGTCGCTGTGCTTGTGCTTGCTGACGTTTATGGCCAGCGTCGCGTCGTTCAGCACTTTGCTCCAATCATGTCGCTGTCCAACGATCTTCCGAAGCACCTGCTTCAGAGATCCAACCATTCTCTCGACGAGACCGTTCGACTGCGGCCAGTAGGGTGGAGTGTTGACGTGTTCGATGCCAAGCCGACGATGAAGCGCTGTCGTGCGCTTGTTGACAAAACCTCGTGCTTGATTGGTAATGATGACTTCTGGCACCCCAAATCGAGGAATCCATCGGTTCATCAGGAAGTCCACGTAGTGCGTCGATGCGGTGCTTGGTACTGCCACTGCGTCCATGGATCTTGTGGCGTGGTCAACACATACGAGAATGTAGCCCTTGTCTTCGCTCATATCGATTGGACCGAGGTGGTCCAGCGAGATCACCACGTTGGGCTCGGTCGGGATGGCCCGAGGACTCAGGCAGCCTTTGCTCCGTGTTGTACGCGCGTTAATCGTCTGACACGTGTGGCAGGACTGTACGTAACGACGCACATCTTTGAGCAAAGTCGGCCACCAGTACTTTCGTAAGATGAGTTCCCTCGTCTTTTCCGTCCCCATGTGTCCTGAGTTGTCGTGAAAAATCGTCATCACAGAGTCTCGGAGCGTGGCGGGAACGACAATTCTTTTTACGATGCGTCCTTTCTCTGTGGTTTCTTTTGTGAGGACGTCGTTCTCGTTGTTGTACGGGCTGTTTTCGTCGCTCGCCAGTGACTTTAACTTCTGGCATTCTGCGTCCCTTGCCTGCAGGTTGCTCAGGTGACTGTGTTCTCCTGCTACGATGGCGTAGCATGTCAACCCTTGACCCACCGGTACCGTTTTGAGGATGTCTCCTGGCATACTCTCGCTTTCTCCCTGTCGTGAGAGGGCGTCGGCTGCCGTGTTTAATCTTCCTGGCCTGTCAACAACGTCGAACGTGTATTCAGCAAGGTCCAGCGTCCAACGTCGTTTCCTCCTTCTGTGCCAAATACGCCACGCTGAAGTTGTCCGTAAACACGGTGAAACGCGGTCCACCCCGTAGGTAAATACCCAATGCAGCGCCATGCATTCGAGCATGTTGGAGTGAAGGTCGGTGTCGTGTTTGTTCAGCGATCGGCTTGCGTATTCGATCACCCGTTCCCTGCCATCTTGCAACTGACTGAGTATGGCTCCGAGGCCGGTCTGGCATGCGTCAACGTGCACATACGTCGGGCAGTCTGGTTGGAAGCTCGCAAGAAGTGGAGGGTGTTTGAGAGCGTGCTTCAGAGAGTCGACCACGTCTTGGTGTTCATGCGTCCACACAAAAGGTGTCTCTCTGGCGATCAGATTTCTTAATATACGAGTACGTGCTGAAAAATCAGGGATGAACTTACGGTAGTGGTTGGCGAACTGTAGGAACGAGTACAGCTTCTTGGCGTTCACGTGTGGTTGAAACTTGTCGACTGCGGCGACTCGAGCTTGGTCAAGCGTGCGTCCATCCGATGATATTTCGTATCCGAGGAAAGCGACGTTGTCGCGCACGAGTTGGCATTTTTTAATGTCCATTTTCAGTCCGTTGGTAACGATTCTGTCGAGAGCTGAGTCGAGAAGTTCTAGTGCTTCCTTGACCGTCGTTGCTCCTTGCCCTACGTCGTCCATGTAAGTGGAGGTTCGTGGCAATCCGTCGAATGTCCGTCGCATCACTTTCTGCATAGTCTGTGGAGCTTTGCAAAATCCAAATGCCATTCGGAGGTACTCGTACTTGCCGTCAGGTGTTACGAATGCCGTTTTGTGGATGTCGTCCGGTTTCACGCGTACGGTGAGGAAAGCTGTCTTTACATCCATTATGTTGAAGTACTTAGACTGGTCACGCATAATATCGTCAATCACATCCTCCATGATGGGCATGGAATATGACGGATTCACAGTCTTCGCGTTCAGCTTCCTGTAGTCGTGAACCATCCTTCGCGGAGTCGTTGGGTGGTGCGGTTGATCCACAACAATCGCCGGGGCGGCATACTCGCTCTCACTTGGCTGTATGATTCCCTTCTGGATGTACTCGTTGACCTGATTCGGATAAAGTTTCTGTCCGCTGGGGAGCACCTGTATGCCCGGGATACGACTGGTATGTCGTCCCGTAAATCGATGGAGTGTTCGGCGTGTGGGCAAAGTCCGAGTGATTCTCCCTTTGTTACGAAGGCTTCGCTGTGCCGCGTGAGAATACACCGTAGTCTGTCCGCTTCTTCGGGTGTGGCGTCTTTTGTCATTTCTGACACCGCTTCCTCGATGTCCTGAAGGAACTCTTTGTTTGGAGTCTTTTTTTTCTCGTGTTGAATCTTACGTATTCCGTCCCTTCGAAGTCAGTCGGTGCAGTAGCTTCTCGTTTGCAGAACGAAACGATTAGTGTCTCTGCGGTTCTGCCTTTCGGATTCGTGGGTGTCGCTGAATCGCGCACGTCACATGCGGATTGCTCGTTGTCGTTGTTCGGTATTAGCACGATCGTGAGATCGTTCGTTGTGTGGAACGTCACATCAACGTTGGCTTGTTGGCGCCAGTCAGATCCCAGGATCACATCCAAAGGCACTGGCAGTGGAGCGATAACAACGTTGGGAAGCTGCGTTCGTGTGGTACCAACAGTGATGTCCAGCTTAGTTGTGCTTTTCGGTTCAAGCTTGCGATCGAGGACTTTGATGTGCTCTTGTCCGTTCCATGGGCTCGTTTTCGTGTTTACGTGAAGCGCGGATGGTGCGATGATGGAGACGTTAGCACCGCTGTCAATGCAGACTTTAACGGGCCTATCGTTGTGCACGAATCCGTCGACAATTGGAAGGCTGCCTCCAGTGGATCGTAGAAAGCAGTTCGCTTGTCGATTCGTAACTGAGCTCTGAGCGTTTGACGTTGAGCCAGTGTTGCGTCGCTCTTCTGCACGGAGTGTTGCGGTCGTTTTGGGTTTGGTGCAATCGCGTGACAGGTGACCGAATTCACTACAATTGAAGCACTGTCGGGAGGGAGGTTTCTTGAATAGGCTGCTCGGTGCGGATTCTGATGTTTGGCGTTGAGTGTTGGTCTTTCCTGACGATCTAGATTGCTGTACCTGCGTGCTTGGTTTTTCGGTGCGTCTTCGACAATCGAGCATGGCTGCGCGTTCGATCAGTTCGATAACTGTTTTTCAGCACTGCGCGGCTAACGGGTTAGCCCAATTATCGTCCTTTATCCCGTTCAGAATGAGGGATATGCGTTCTTCCATAGCAAGCGTATATGGTGCCATGTCGAGCTTTGCGTTTTTAGAGTAAATGTATTGGACGATCGACTCACTTTCGACGAGTTGTCGTTTCTCTTGGAACTCGAGGAATTCCTGCATGCTCATTTTTCGTTTGAACCTCTCGGTGATTTCGTTTTTCCAAGTGTCCCAATCGTTGATTTTTGATCCGTATGATGATTGCCAATCTTTCGCTGATCCGCGGAGTCGGGAAATGGCGTTCACGAGGGCAAGTTGAGGTGTCCAATGAGCTAGGGCTGCGATACGTTCCACCTCGGCGATCCAGTGTTTGATGTTGGTCTCGATGGCTCCGTCGTAGATGGGGATTGCTGTTGAGGTGTCGCTCGTTGAGTGCACCTGCAGTGGTTGCCCTTGTCGTGCCATGGACTCTGAGATTCGGGCTTGCGTCTCTACGATCATCCCGAGGAGATGGATGATTTCGTTTCGTTCGTTTTCGTGTGGAGTCGACGTTCGCGGGGGAACTTCGGGAATGATGACGTTGCTCTGCGTGGGCGTCGGTCGCGCTTGGATGTTGCTTGGCTCCAGCCGTTGCACTGTCGGGCCGTTGCTGGGAGCCGTTGCTACGTCGTCGGGAACGTCTGATGCCTTCGT
This sequence comes from Ixodes persulcatus, assembly GCA_013358835.2. Classification (NCBI taxonomy): domain Eukaryota; kingdom Metazoa; phylum Arthropoda; class Arachnida; order Ixodida; family Ixodidae; genus Ixodes; species Ixodes persulcatus. Next base: position 16,151 of record JABSTQ010003882.1, read on the forward strand.
CAAAGATACGGCTTGGATGAGGCGTTGCATCTCGGCTTGTAGGCGTTCGACATCGGCTTGGAGCTTGTCGTTGGCTGTGGAGAGTTCCTCGATGCGAGCTTGCTGTTCGTTGCGAGTCTCGCGGACGGACGTGAGGGTTTCCACCGTGCCTTCAGCTCCTCGTCGATTCGCGTTGTCGTCTAGAAGTCTGCGGATGAGTTGCTTTTTCGGTCCGCTGCATGGCAAATGACGAGACCTCAGTTCTTCCACCAGCTCATATTTGGAGAAGAGGTGAAGATCATCAGCGTTCCCTTCGTTCAAAGCGTCGTTGACCGTAAAGCGTCGTTCCTTGGTTCCGCTTTCGTTGACGCTCGTTGACGGGGTGTGGCCGCTCGTACCCTCCGTTGATGTCGGCTGCGCTATGTCAGGTTATTCGTAGGGTTTTTGGGAGTTCGTAGGTGATCGTAAGGTTAAGGCGTAGACTGGGGTTGATTTAAAATTAACAAGACGTTTATTAACTGGGATTACAATCGGTTACACAAGGTTACATTATGTCGGAAGGAAGAGCGGTCGGCCCGTCCGTATCGTACGGCGTCCCGGAGTCGTCTCTCTTGCGAAGGGGCTTCTCCTCGGTGAGATGTAACCCGACGCTTTGCTCCTCTCGCCTCGGAATCCCGCCCGGGTCACGTAAACCGGGGGGCCCGATTTTGGGGGCTCCACGGAGGTTCAATAAGAAAGCCCAGTCTGGGACGAATTTTCGGTCGACTGTCTGGGTCTCTGTCTGGAAGGCTCGGTGGCTCTCCGCGCGGAAGGCGCGTGACGCTGACACATGCATAGCACTGCGTTTCCAAAAGTCAAGCCAGGCACCATGACCCCTTTCCAAATCTCTCTCACCACATCATACCTGTTGTAATTCCAAAGTGCTCTATTTTTCATTACAGCCGCATTTCTGTTGCCCTTACCTATTATATACTTTTCATGCTCACTGAGATATTCTGCACCATCACATATCCATACTCCTAGATACTTGTATTTACTAGCTCTCTCAACTGTAATATTCTGTATCTTCAGTCTCTCAACATCATCATTGTTAAAAATCACGACTGCTGATTTTTCACTGCTGAATTCTAAACCTAATTCCTCTCCTTCCCTACCGTCGCGAATCCAAAGCGCCCCCTGGTTGGCTGCTTCGATTCTATAAGAGGGCAAAGAGTGTTCGGAATCCACGGTGTACCGTCCACCACGGAGCCCAAGTGGTTGGGTAACGCACTATAACATGAAGGGCTTTGCTCGAAACGTTATTCCAACAGTGCTGCTGGGAAGCTATACCGAAGTGTGGGTCCAGACAGAGGGCCATCGCCACACAAGTCACAAGGTTAGCCCTTGCCGCAAAATTCAATTCAAAATGCAGTTTAAGCACGTGGCCTCCGTGGCTGCTTGGGCCTGCCAGCTTGTGCCTCGACTCTGGGCACAGTCGCGGAGGCATGCGCCACACCTGTAGAGGTACTAATGATGCAGGAAACATTGAGAGTTCATCTAAGACATATTACTAATCATAGTCATCACTTACTTGCTGATCTTACTTTTAAACGACCTTACTCAGAGTATTCAAGGGCACTTTCGAAAATGGAGCAATACATCCCTGATGATACAGGCTCGTTTGATCATCCAACGATACCTCCATGGAGACTCCCTCTCCCCGTTGTGTAACTTGACATTCAAGGCATCAAGAAGAAATCAAATACACCATTGCTAGTGCTTAAGAAACTCACTTTATTCACCATTGCCTGTATACACGCGTCAAAAACTCACATATATACGGACGGATCGTGTGTCAAAAATAGTTCTACCGCAAGCATTGTGATTCCATCGTCACAACGAGAAACTTCAAACTTAGCCACAAAACATCATCAACAGCGGCTGAACTTGTAGGACTTCAACAAGCCCTTCGATTTATATTGACAAAGCCACCTCAGGCATGGACGGTGTTTACAGATTCTAAACCTGCACTCCAAAGCATCTGCACATACCTACGACGAAGTGAAAAGGGACAAATTATTTTCAACCTTTTATGCCATCTTCAGAAATGTATTGATAGGAGACACTCTGTTGAGTTTCAGTGGATTCCTGGACACTGCCAGATACCTGGAAATGAAGCGGCGGATGGTGCTGCGACTTCCGCCCATACCTTATTCCGCAACGTCGAAATACCGTTCTTCAGAAGTGATGTCACTTCATTGATAAATCTCCACGCCCGAAATGCAACAGAAAGTCTTTGGAAGAGCTCTGCACACCATTACCCTCCTCTATATCTACTGGATCCTGACCTAACATACCGTGTGTCACGTAACCTACCCAAGCGAACTGAGCTGTTATACACCGCTTACGTCTGGGCGTTTCTTACACACAGGAATTTGTGCACCGAATCGGAAAAACGCACAATCCAAACTGTCCGTGATTATGTGATCGTGCACTTTACGATTCAGAAAGAGAACTCCTAAAGAGCACTCTTTCACATCTAGACGACCGACCATTTACTACGTCCACAATACTAGGGGCCTGGGATTCTCCACTTAAAGAGGAGAAAGCCGCAAACTCCCTTCTGCGATCTTTATCAGAAACTTGCCTCGAGTTCTGCTTGTAAAAAGTTATCTATTGTTCATTATTTGCTGTCGAATAGAGGACTATCCGTTTTACAATTCCTGTAAGTTTACATGTGCGCAACTGAACTTCGCGCTGACGCGTACACAAAACTCTAGTGTTTTGGGTGAACATTGGTGGAAATCCAGCACGCACTTTCAGTATCTTAGTTTTAGTACCATATTGGAAACTGCGGTATTCTTTTGATTATTGTTTCTGCCCTCACACTGTTAACGTGAGTGCTTGTATGTTACCTTTATCTCCTCTACTTTTTCTTTCCTCCTCCTTTTATCTGCTCATCCCCTTCCCCAACTCAGAGTAGCCAACCGAGGCAGGCCGCCTTGGTTAACAAACGACCCTGATGTGTGCGGCCAATCCCAGGACCAACTCGAGTCCCACTACAGCCGCCCGGATGGAGCAGACCGTTGGAGAGCGAGGGGGGGCCGAAGAAAGGCATGCCTTGACCGCTTCCGCAGAGTCTGTGTGCAGGAGGATCTCGGTGGGAGATAGCCCTCCGGTGGCGGTGTCGTGGAGCGCCAGTTCCGCTCCCAGCAGGATCGCCCGCAGCTCAGCCTCCAGCGAGTCAAGCCCCGGTGGAAGCCGGACACCAGTGGTCGATCAAAAGGACAGGCAACAGGCAGCTGCGGCAGTAGATTCGGATTCGGGGTCCGCGGCCGCGTCACAGTAGTATCTGCGTACTTCGGGACCGTCGGCGTTGACGTCACGTTCGTGCGCCGCAGCTTGGAATCGTCGGCGGCCCGGATGGCCGCCTCCAGCATGGGATGGCGTCGGCTTGCCGGATGTCAGGCATGGCAGACTCCAAGGTGGAGGGGGTATGGCTGGTGGTGAAACTCCCTCAACGGGTCGCAAGCCCAGCAACCCGAGAATGGATCGTCCCGGTCTGGACCGTGAAAGGCGGATGTGCTGCCCGAGGCATGCCTCGTGTAACAGGTCTCCAATAGTGTTGAGTCCAGCATGGGCCTGCAGCGTGTCAACCGGCGTGAAGTTCGGCAGGCCCGTGACGATACGCATGGCACGCCGATTAAGGACCTCTAGGGCCTCACGCTGTTTCCTGGTGATGCCTACGTGCTGTGCCCCGTAAAGTATCTTGGCTTGGATGAGGCTTCTGACAAGCATGCGTAATGTGTGGGTGTCGGCGCCCCAGTCCTTAGCTGTGGTGCGACGGATAAGGTGCAGCATATGTACTACGGAGGCTTTGGTTTTGCTCAGCCACGTCACAGGTGGGCCGTGCGCGGAAAAGTCGACACCAAGAACACGCAGCACGTTTGTGGCGGTGATGACTGTGCCCCCGAACTTGAGTTCGATGCACGGGGTCGCCTCTCGGCGTGCGTTGGTGTTTCCAAACACGGCGTACTGCGTCTTATCAGGTGACGGAGTTAGACCGCGTTCTATCAAAAATCCGGCGACGATGTCCAGTGCTTCTTGGGCGGAATCATTTTGAGGGCCAACTGGGCCACCCGTCGTCCAAATTGTGACGTCGTTCGCATAAATGGTGTGGCGGATGCCTGGGATCTTGTCGAGCGGTGGCTCAAATCCGCCATCACTAGGTTGTAGAGTAGCGGAGAAAGCACCGCGCCTTGTGGGACTCCTAGCTCGAGTGGAGCCGCAGGAGCTCGTGCATTTCCTACTGAGACACTGTAGGTGCGCCCGTTGAGGAACGCCCTGATATACTGGAGAGGCTTGCCGGTGAGGCCCGCCGCGGATGCGGCGGCTATCACTGTAGGATGTGGAACACTATCAAAAGCCTTCTTCACGTCTATAGCGACCGCAATCTTGATGTCGTAGCGCGGGTGCTTGCCGGCAAGATCCTCAGCGAAGAGGGCCAGCGAGTCCTGCGTGCTGAGACCCCGGCGGAAGCCAGTCTGGCACGGGTGGAGGACGTTGTTTGCTTCAATGTGCCATTCCAACCGCATCAGCGCCATCCTCTCCATAAGCTTCCCGACATGTGACGTCAGAGAGATGGGTCGCATATCTGTGAGCTGTTTTGGGGTTCGGCCTGGTTTGGGGATTGGTATAACCAAGGCGTGGCGCCAGATGGCGGGAAGTTGACCCAGCTCCCAGGACTCGTTGAAGATGTCAAGAAGTTCTTGCATCGCTGCCTCCGGAAGGTTGCGAAGGGCCGGGACAGTAATCATGTCGGGCCCCGGGGCACCATGCAACTTTGTGATTGAGAAAAGTGCGCCCTGCAGCTTTGCCATGGTAAAGGGCCGCTCCATACCTGGGTCCATGGGTTGTTGAGGTGGAGGGAATGAAAATCTAACCTTGGCTGGGTCATAACTCGCTGGACATTCCTGTGGAAAAAATACGGGGCCAGCTTTGCTTGCGAATTCTTCATTGGAGATTGCCAACCGGAGGGCCATGTCTTCTCCAGCTGTTTGTTGACGTTGGTTCTTGTCATACCACGCATCGTCGCCCAGACCTTTGCGGTTGATGTGCGCCCGTTGAAAGACGTGCAGTGGTCGTGCCACTCCTTCCGCAAGAGCTCGAGAGAAAAGCGTTTTGCTTCTGCCGATGCACAGTTAAAGCGTGCGCGGTCGGGTGGGAGTTTGCCGCCCTCTAGGTAGCAGTGTTGGGCCTTAATCCTTGATTCCCATAAATTAAGCAAGTGCTGATCAGGAGTCGGAGCTTCGGCGCTGACCTTCACTGACCGCGTCACGATCTCCTGGGCTGGAATAATACGATTGAAAAGTGGTTCGTGAGGCGGTAGTTCTGCGAGCACCTCGCGAAAGTCGTCCCATCGGGTTGTGCTTACGGTGCGTGTAGCAAGAGCGCGAGATTTCCCGCCGAGACCGATGATAACTGGGAAATGATCGCTACCCCAGGTGTCATCAACCACCGCCCATGAACACCTAAGGCTTGGAGAATACCATGTTACGTCTGGCGATGTAGAATCTTGCTGTTGACTGTCGGCCCGACGGGTTACCGCGTCAGGCGAATTGGCGAGCACGAGGCCTGCCACAAGTGCGTTGTCTGCTACGCTTCGGCCTCGTACGGTGTTTGATTTCGACCCCCACGACGTGTGGTGCGCATTAAAGTCACCTCCGATCAGCACAGGCAAAGGGTGAATAGTGCGGGTACACAGGAGCTTGAGCCATTCTGCATCTTCGTCGTTGGTGGTACTATGCGGTCTCCAATACACAGACACGACTACGATATCCTTGTCTCGGAGGCGCGCCGATACCGCCGTCACTTCGCGCTGCTCGGAACAGTAACACGAGGTATCGAGCTGGGCAGCAGGGATCGATTTTTTTAGTAGCACATGGGCATGTGCCTGGGGCACAGAAATGTTTCCCTGTGCGTCTCTTTTCCGACGTGGGCCCTTCTGGGCGACGATGATGGTAGGGGTACTGAAGGCCCGGTAGCCTACAATGTTGGGCTCTGACACCCTGGCCTCTTGTAGTAGGATTATGTCGGGGGGATGGGCGCTTGCGGCCAGCCGCCTCTTGAGTTTTGGACCGTGCTGACGGTAGGAGCGGCAATTCCATTGCAGAACTGTTAATCCTGGGCCGAAAGGATCTGACGGCCGACCGGTAAGCGCTTAATCAGCGCCGTCTGCGCTGCCGCCTGTTGTCGAGCACGACGTCATTGTGGGTGGCGAGAAGGGAGGTTGCAATAAGAGTGGTGAGGTTGTCGAGTTTCTCGATGGTCGCAGTCGCTAGCGTTACGAGTTGCGAGAGTGACAGCTAGATACGCGTTGCAGGTTGGTCGTCTGCAGCAAGAGTGGTTTGCACGCCTTGGGTTCTCTGAGGACGTTGTTGAGAACGTGTAGTGTCAGCTCTTGCCCTCGCGATGGATTCTGACGATGGCGGTGGTGGTCTGGGCGGAGGGATGCGTCTGGGCATGACTTGAACACTCCGTGAGACTGGTGGCCGCGACCATGCTTGGACGCGCGGGAGGGTTGTAGTCTCGTGTGGCGGCTTTGTTTGCATCACTGGTCTTAGTGGTGGCCATATAGTCTCTAAATCCCCGTGATCTTTGGCAAAGGGTGGTGGAGGGGGCTTGGCTTGCAGCGTTCTCCTTTGTTGTCGCGCTTTGCGCTGCGGCGGAGGAGCCCACCGCGTGCGGCGTTGCGCTGTAGCCTGTTTCACCTTAGGACAGGTACCGTCAGTCGCAAGGTGAGAGCCTCCACATAACGCACATTGATGGGGCTCGTGACACCCATCTATCTCGTGGCGGTGTAGTGGTCTTCCGCAAGCACAAACGGCCTGCGCTGCTGGACACACATCATGCTGGTGGCCCAGTTGGTGGCAGCGAGTGCATAGGATGGCCCTCACTTGGAAGGGGAACACTTTTTTAAGGTGGAGGCGATATAGCGCTTCCTTGGGAAGTGTGGAACCATCAACGGTGATCATCACTGTCCTCCCTTCGCCATCCATGTGTCTGGCTGCCAGGATTTTGTGCGTGGGGCATGATAGTTCTGCCAAGAGGCCCTCGGGCGAGTCTGATGGGTCTGCTCCATGGAAGACGCCACGACACCATCTCTCGCGCATGGTTTCGTATGGTCGGAAATGGACCATCTTGTTAGTGCCAAATTTTATCTCTGTAATTTCCAGTAACTTGGGAATTATTTCCGGTTCCCAGGTGTCGACCGCGATAAGATTGGCCCGAGTCTGTATCCGTATTCGGCATTGGTGCGACAAAGATCCTGCCGCTTCTACCACGCATTTTTGGATGGGCGCAGAATCATGGTACGTCGTTCCCCACGGGGTACTGCGGAGGGGGTCTGCCGAACTCTTTGGTAGGAGGCGACGAAGGCTGAGGTAGTTGTCCCCGAAGGTGCCTGACGTTGGCGTTTACGAGACGTCGAGAGCCACGGATTTCCCACGTCATCGGCTGCGGCCACAAGATGGGTTGTGCGACTCAAACCGTACACAGTTTCAGCTAACGGCTGGACGCCGTCTTCCTCCGGAGGGGGATAATGCGACGAAGAAGAAGATGCGGCAAAACGACCCCGACGGTGAAAAAAGAAGACGATGCCGGCGGTGCACGCTCTGAAGGACTAACCACCATACCTGTATTTGAATAGTAAATTACTTTCATTACCACTGTAACAATATTTTTACGTCCTTGAATGTAAAATATGGAAAGGGTAAGATCCCTGTTGTAAAATCTCTAGACAGGCTCAAAGCGGTGAATCAAAATATTTGAAAGGATCAATTCTAATTTATCAAAAATTATCCACGAATAAACATCTTAATCTACCAGATTCTACGTGGATGTAGATAACCCGCCGCTTGTCACAAAACTACCCTTGCAGTTATGTACTATAGTGTACAAATAAACTGCGAACAGCGGAGCGCATGACTTTCTATGTATGCTCGGTAACCCAAAGGCAACTAGGAACTGATGAAACTGCTGAGTGGAGAGCGGGGCTAGAACGGTCTGCACATCGGGATACGCTCGCACCCCTGCTGCTCTCTTTTTACCCCGTAGTTCTGTCAGTTCCCAGTTGCCTTTCGGTTACGCAGCATGCATCAAGGGCCACGCGTTTTACATATCGCATTTTATTCGTACTCAATAGTACGTCCTGTTACAATGTTGTGTTAAATAGAGACGATAACATTTGTACAACATAAAACTGTATAAATTTGATTAAAACTGGTCGGGGACGAGAAGCTGTTTACAGTTCATATTAGACAATATCTGTATTTTAGTGCTTGCCCTGACTGCACATTTGTGTGTCCAGCGCCCTGTAACTCATGGTAATTGTAGTTTCAGCGAGAAAAACAACTATTAAAACCAGGTGCCTTCGAGAAAATTCACCGAAGTTACGTTCACCGAAGTTACCTATTGCATAAAATTGACAACTCAACTGAAAAACGTGCGAAATCGCCACTGGCGACCGGATTCCTGTCGAATTTAAAAGGCTCCTTTCGACTTGTACTTTAAACGCTGAACGCGTTTGTGGGCTTGCGAGCACCAACAGTTTCGCGCCGTACTGAGGCGATGCGCATTTGTGACGTAATCAGGCGGAAGCGGGGCGGACAGATAAATGCGCTGTTTGTGCACAACTCTCGTACAGTATTGAAGGATGACGAACTTAACTGGACAGGTATCTCCGTAAATTTCGACGCGAGCAGTGCACCTCCAAACAGGCGTGATGAAGTGTCCTCCTTCGGTACGCATTTGCGAGCCGTCCCAGGGCATCGTGACTTTTTGAGGGCGATGGCGAGAGAGCTTCTCACTCAATACGGAGTAATCAGCTCCGATCTACACGAGTGCCGACGCGTCGTGGCCGTCGATGACAATGTTGAAGTTGTTGAACACCGTTGCAGAATCGTCGTTTCGATGCTTGTCGCTGAAGTGGGAGCCCTCCGACGTTATTGGAGGATCTTTCCGATGGTCGTCTTCGGCAACTCCACCTCGAGGAGTTGCCGAGCTTAGTTTCCCCAACGAGGTAGGGGAGACAGGCTTTCTCGGCGGGGCCTTAGAGGTTGCGGTGCTTGGCGTCATGACGATGGAGATCGAGATTCTCGAGAAGAACCCTGCACCCATGACGGCGGACGGCGCAGGTGCTCCTTGATGTCACATGGCCGCTCTTTAAGGTGGGGCCCAGGATCGTTCGGCGCAAAACCTCTTGTTCCTCTCTAGCGAAAGCTGCACCGTCGGTACACGTGGACGGCCTTCCCGCAATGGTAGCATACAGGGCGTTGGTCGGCCGTTCGCCAAACGTCAGTCTCCTGGAATGCACGGGGCTCCTGGCAGGCGTAATGAACCTGGTCGTTGTGGCGTCGGCCGTACTGCTTCGCAGAGGGAGACTGACGTCGGGGCGCGGCTCGACGAAGGGGCAAGAAGAAGGCGGTGGCCGTCGGACCATTGCGGCGTAAGTTATCCATGGGTTCCTCGGGGGCTGCCACGCTGATAGGAGCCTCTGGTTGGATGGCACTCTGGATATTTTCCCGCATGACCTCGGCGATGAAGAGCGCAGCTGGTCGGTCTGCGGCGGGTAGCAGATTTCGGAGCTCTTCCCAAACGACGTCACGGATGATCTGTCGAATTTGGTTCACACCGATGATGTTCAGGTCAAGCCGTGATGATGTGACAGATGACGCAGCAAGGGGACGGCGAGTCGGTGGTAGTGGCTTGCTCGGGCCGACAGTGCACGCTCAATGTTTGTGGCTTCCGCTTCAAAGTCGTCAACAGTCGTTGGAGGGTGTCGGACAAGACCACCGACGATTTCATTCTTCACGCCGCTCATCAGGGCGCGCAGCTTCTTGTCCTCGGTGGCCTGAGATTCAGCGCGGGCATAAAGGCGCAGGACATCCACCATGAAGCTGGTAATGCTTTCGTTTGGCCCTTGAGTTCTTGTCCGGAGCAGGTCTTCGGCCCGTTGTCTGTGGTGCTGATTCGTGAATGTTTCCTTCAGACCGGCGAAGCAGGTGTCCCACTACGCAAGTGAAGCCTCGTGGTTCTCGAACCACCGCATCACGGTACCCTCTAAGAAGAAATAAAGCACGATCGTGATGTAGATTACCCGAGGCTGTGGTAAAAGTGGCGAAATGTGGTGTAAGAAAAATGACAGAGAAAGAAGAACATCTCAAGTACAGGTTTTGGAGGCACTCCTCAGTGGTTCATCCATTAGGGCGCGCTACGCGTTCATAGTGCTGAAGCCAGTCCTCCACATCCTCGTGGACCTCACCATGGAAGGTCGTCGGGGTTCGTTGAGCGACGAGCAGGTAGACGACGGGTGAAGCGGCCTCGTTCGGTGCCGACTGTCTGTTCATCGTCCGGGTTGCTGACAGTTTGGCCCTGGCAGGCAGAGAGCCGAATTTCGGGCGTAGGCCATGAATCTGGTGGCTTCCTAGGGTCTCGGCAGAGCCGTATATGTAGAGAGTTTGGTCAATGGGAGGTGCGGGCAGAGCCAGGGCATGCCGCAGACTCGGAAAGAGGGCTTGGCATGCTCTCTTGACCAACCAGAAGCCGAAAAGAATCCCCTAGCGGTGGTAGCGAGAAACAGTTCTGATCAAAGGTCTATGTTCGTAAATGGTTTTAATAAGCGCGTAAGAGTGAAGTGTAGTAACTCTTCTTGGTTGAAAATAGGGTGCACGTGTTGTTTTGATCATGATCATGCAGAAAAATGTAAGAAACGAATGCGCCGCTCAACTCTGTTTTGCTCGGACAGAGTGTGACCGCTCGGACGGCAGATTCCCGGCCCTCGGTGCTTGGCGTACGGATTATGTCGATCGTTCCGCTAGTCGCACTCTTCCACCATCATTCTGGATGAGCGTGATTGAAACATCATGTGTAACATATTTTCAGTCATCGAGAGTTACTCCAATGCAGTTATCAGGTTTGTTTCTCGCGACCACCGCCAGGGTATTATTTCCGGCTTCTGGTTGGTCGCATTCGAATTTCTGAAGACGCCCTGGAACACGCCCAGCCCGCTTTCGCCCAATGGCGCCTCCTCACTTGTCTCCTATACTTCCCAACGAATGGCCAAACTCTCTACATATACGGCTCTGGGTCTCGGTAGTCTCTGCGGATGGCCCTCTTGAACCGGGCTTTAAGCTCGCGCAGCGAGGCCTCGGAGGGGTACGCTTCATGGGCTACGTTACCTCGCACCTCTACCAGAAATGTCAAGAATGAAAAAAGATTCGACAAATGTAAACATAAAATTAAGTTTTAATTGACGAACTTATGCCAGAAAACAAACTAAAGAACGAGCGTCGAGATAGCAGAAAAACGTGTGGCGATGTGGCCGCGTAACAGCAAGCGAGAGCGAGAGTGATTCGACAAGATCCCGCGAAGCTCCTTATCTAGAGTGACTGAGTATCTTGAAAATTCAGCCCAGAGTTTTCGAGCGTCGAGCGTTCGGGGAGAGAATGAACCGGAACTTTTGAGAACATGCAAGTACGACGAAATGATAAAAGATACGTCCCGAGAAAGAATGAACATGAATCATTTAGAAGCCCGGGACCGAGCATTGCTTGCTCGGCTCTGCGCGCCGCAAAACTATAGATTGCTAGAGTTCTAATCGTCGCGATAAGTCCAATGATTAACTAAAACGTGTTAATTAACTTTTTAATTAGTAAAATAGACATTTAATTTTAATTAGAAACTTGCCCCTGAACGTCACCGAAAACCACTCACTCAGTCATTTCTAGAATATCTTGGAGCGCGTGGAAAGCACAATGGTACGCTAAAGTTACTCCTCGAGCAACAGGCACAAGCCTGGGGGAGAAAACGTGGACGATAAAAGACGGAAAAACAGCGCGGGCGCGTTATCACGCCGGTAGCCTTGCTACTGCTGCCCAAGTGCTAACTTTAACGCTCCACCGTGCTTCTCACATGCTCCATGTCTTTCTAATATTGTGTGACTGTTGTAGTTCCTGAATGACGCTCAGTGTGTTTTTAATTCGAACCCTATCTTTACCTTTATTAATTAAAGCGTTAATTACCATAATTTAATTAATTAGCCAACTGATCGTTACGTATAGCCCCGTTTATTTTTTTCCTCTGGCCGTTTAACTCAACTGCACAAACCGCATTGGTTAAGCTTTCACGGCTATTTTAACACATCTGTAAAGCTTAAACAGAAACACCCTGTATATATTTGACAGGTTTTAGCTTTTTAAGAATTCTGTAAAAAGCAAATTCGGGTAAAAAATTTCTCTGTTTGTTCGTAAAAGCGAGAAAGTGAAACTGTTAGTTATAAAGTCGGATTCTTTGCTTGCCACAAGCCGTTGTAAAGGTTTTGCTCGTTTTTTAAGCCCTTTTTTTCTTGTTCGCGACTCCGGAGGTCGTTTAAGGGGGCAGTGCAACGACACTAGCGTTGAAAAAACTTGCACCTGGTATTCCTTATATTGTTTACCATAGAAAAAGTGAGAAATAAAACCCGCCACTTTCCTCTGAATTACTGCGATTTCGCTGCGTAATCACGAAGGAAAAAACACGTTACTTCACGATCTTCATCCGAGTGTTGGGTTCATGGGAATCACGGATTCACCTTAAGTTTTCGGGGTGCAATCGAACGCATGTTAACAAAACAATTACCTCTCCGCTGCTGTCCTCCCCATCTTTCCCTTGCTGAACCGTCTTCTGTGTCGATTGCTCACCGACACCTTCGCCAATTCTAGGCTGTTGCTTTGCTCTATTCACCTGAAAAGGACCATTGAAAGTCGGTAATCATGAAGCGAATGCTGGGGGCGCTGAAAACAAAATTCAACGTAGAAGCATGTTATTCCTCCGTGACCTCACCCAAAAGACGGTGTGAGAGTTGATCATAAACATCAAATTGTTTAATTTTTAAATACGAACTACCGCGCGCAAGAAAACTTTTTTTTTTCAGGGGACATAGATTAATTTTTGCCATTAATTAGCCAAAGTAAAACAGTTGTTGCACAGCCCGTTTAAAAGAAGACTGCACTGGCGGCTTCAGAGAAAGCCGCTGACCACACGTCATGTTTGATTGAGCTCGCGCTATCAAAACTCTTTTTTCGCAACAAGATTATAATTCGATGCAATCGCTGTTCGGCAAAAATATGCAACAGGCTTGATGCATCTCACGGTTAATAATTACGAATGTCGGTTACAATTTTTTTTTTTATCTTACAAGGCGCCATTTGTTTTTGCCTGTGGTCTACTTTTAACCTCCGATTTTATAGTTCTCTGAAAGTTTTCATACAGTCATCATTTTTCACAGTTTTGCTGTTTAAGTTCTGCCGCTTCAGCTATAAAAGTCTCAAACTATCTTATTCATCTTTACTTGATATTATGAATAGAAATTGTTCATGATTTATTTTTGAAATAAGGACAAAGAAACAAGTTGTTCATACCTATCTTTTCTAAAGAGCAACTGATCGTATACCTCCCAAACCTCATAGGGAACTTAAAAAAAAGAAGATAGCCTTGTGTTATAGCACCGTCAAATAGAGATTGCTTACAAATTAAATCACAGTCAAACAGTTCAAATTGATATGCATATATTCCGTTATACCTTATATTTAAGTGTCCGGGTGCGAGATGTGATTTAAGAGACCACTGTTTTTTTTAATGTCCATAAATAAAATAGTTACAGAGATACAAAAACGAACATAGCTAAAGATTTTTGTAGGAGATGTCCATCTTTTTTTTCCCCCTTAAACAATAATAATATTTTTTTTTTTAAATCTCAACATGAATCTGAATGTTTTAAGACGGTGTGCGAGAATCGGCAAATACAGATTCATATTGGTAAACCGCCATATATTCATAGAACAAGCAAAAATGTGTTCCGCATATTTGTAGCAATACCCGTATGAAATGCCAACTCGAAGAACTGGGACATTGTTGAGGTCGGGGAAATATAAAAAGACTGAAAAATAAAAGTCCTCTAGACCGCTCCCGCTTCGAGAGAAACGCGGACTTAAAGCCAAGACTAAAATCAATTAATAGGATCCTAGGATCAAGTGGAATTCCACAAAAAAGCCAATAGGCAACGGGAAAAAAAATTGGGGCCACAGCCAACAGAACGGTCCAACGGAAACCAACGGGACGAGAGGATCCCGCAGGACCCGACACTAGCCCAACCCCGCGAGGGGGCACAAGAGGGCGGCACTCATGGGTCAACGATGGACGCAGGGCTGCAAGTGAGCCAAGCAACCACTGCCGCAGTGATATTTGATATCCCCCACTCCCTTGGAGCCACTGAGGGGCTCCTCCTTGTTCTCCCTGAGGGGGGGGGGGGGGGGGAGGGGGGAGACAACTGGGACAGCTTCACACTGTTAGATTTTGCTATATATTGCAGTGACAGACATATATCAATAGCGAGTTCTCTTCCACACTACAGAGTATACATGCCTTGCACGCGACGATGGCACCGTACCAGCCGCCATTGCTCAGTTCTATTCCTGTGCCCACACCCTCTGCAGTATACATTTCGCAACATTGAATTTGTTCTTCTCGGCAAAGCTTGCCGAGAAAAAAAAAAATCCATGGTGCCATATGCATGCCGCAGAAGGTACGGGTACCGGAGCATGTTTCGGAGTAGTGGCGGCTGATGTGACGTCAATGCGAACCATGTATATGCTTCATAAGACGGATACTAAAATTCTCCTAGTATATGCTAGAGAGCAGTCGATGAAAATCATATACTTTGCAATTTTAATGTGTCAATGTAATCAATTTTTAACAAGAAGTGTCCGATAAAAAGTAATAGTTGGCTTTTTCTATTTTTCCCAGGTAAAAGCAAAAGGTTCTGCGACTATGATAGTAATCCAGTCTGGTTTTTACCTATGAGAAACAAGACAAGAAAAAATTAAAGGAATATCCATTGGGGGATATTTAGGGAATGCGTTAGCATGACTCTGAGTGTTAGCGTTTCCCAAGGGTGATGCTAACGCATTCCCTAAGAATCTACCAATACATCTTCCTTTCATTTTTTTTCTGGCGAAGCGGGTTTGCTAAGCCCTCTTCGCTCCAGTCCCTGTCGCACACAGACCCGCGTCGGCTTGCCGCTTCTTGCGCCGCATTTTGGCCAGCCGAGCTAGGCGCTGTTTCCGCTCTTCTGTCTCGCTCGCCCCCCTTGCACGTTTAGTAGCGGCATCCGCTGCCTGACGCTACTTTCGCTGTTCACAGGTTCCCCGTGCGCGCATTGGCTTCCGCCCCGTGACGTCACCTCCCTCTCGCCTTCGTCCCTCACTACTCTCTTCCTCTCTATGCGGTGCGTTTCCCTTTCTACTGTTTTGTCTTTAGATGGAGGGCGTCAGGTTTTCGCCGTCATGTAGGTACTAATGCTTACGCACTAATAACGTCGTTAGAGCTGTTTTCCTGTATTATTAAGAGGAAATTCGAAGTTTACGTTCACGAGACAAAATATGTGCATAAACAGCCACGCAAGCTAAATCAGAACAACACGATTCAATCATCTAATAGGAGAATATATATTTAATAAGTATCTTTATAAAAACAAGTGCAAAGTTAAAACGGCTTCTGTTCTGTTACTTCACAAACGTGTACCAGTTCGATTCTTTGAAGCAGTTGGTTCCCTAGGATGAAATGTAATATATATAACATGGTTGTATATTGGTGTTAGTTTAGACATAATATGTCTAGCATACGTGTTTAGATGTGTTTAGCAATTCTATAATACATTTACTATTCCCTATCTATGTGTGTTAATTAGTTGCAAGTTATTTATTTATTTATTTATTTATTTATTACTTTAAGGGCCCGCAAAGGGGTATTGCATTAATTGTAACATACAAAAAACATCAATAAAAAAGGTACAATGTCACGAAAGCAAATGTGCATGTCAAATAAAACAATAAAGCGTTAGGTTCAACAACATTGTAACCGTGATGCTACTGTTCTGCGGTTAATTTTTATCATCTCCCGCCTTCAATTTTGTTTAAGTAAAAATACCTATGCCGTTAAATAACAAAAACACATAAAATACACAACTTGAAATGCATCACAGGTGGGTTCTACGTGGGTCGTGACGTAAGTCAATGATTTGACTTCATATGTTATAATGCTGTTGCACCTAACGCTAGTCACAGTTTAGCTGACACTGATCGCCTTACAATGAAAACATGTATCAGAGTAGCGCTAGCTATTCTCTGCGTTATCACTTTATGTAACGCAGAAGAACAATGTAGCTGTACACCAGAAGGAATCCTGGAAACCATAACGGAAGCTTTGGAATATCGAGACGCATGGGATGTAAGCAATATTCACACCAAATTCAAATTCTTCTTTTCATTTCATTCAGTCTGATGTCATGCAGTATAGTAAATGATCCAGAAAGTTACTTCTCAATGTTCTTTCAGAGACACGCAAACGTAATGCCCGACATACCGACTCCATGTTGCTTATTATAGCGTAATTTAGGAGGGCACTATTTCTGCCGTGTAAGAAATAATAATTCTAGACAGATAAATATTACTTACGGGTATATTACCGATCTTAATAATATGCACTTTAGATGGAAGTAAAAACAGTGCCACAACTTTCCAATACCTACATAACTCTAGCAACATTAAATTGAAACTTATTGTTCTGTTTACGGCGCAATGCTTTTCCCCGCAGATGAAATTATTTAGAAGTTTATTTATTATGTCGTTGTATACTTCTCCTAACCGACATTGTAAATAAATACACAACATTCAACGGATACTGACGGCAGATATTTATTTATTTACTTACATATTGATTAATTTATTGCTTTCAATTAAATATATTTTACAAGACTCTCCATAAGTGAGCGGGTTTGTGTGCAGAATGTGGCGCTTGCTCTGAACTGTTTAGACTTAATTAAACTAAGGAGCATTCACGTCGGAACTAGCATTGAAGTCAGATGCGAACTCCTCGTTTTATAATTTTTTTACATTTTACAAAAAGGTGCACTTCATTCATATTTAAATAACGAAAAACATATTATTCCACTTGATAACATTTGAAAAAAGTGAGTTTACGTGTTCTTGTGTTGATTGTGCCTCCTAATTTCCTTATTCATTTGTGTCGAAGAAATGGATCGAATTCATAAATTGTGTGCATTTTCTGCGTTATATTATGCTTAAGGAGTAACCAGTCTGGAACAGAACACATGAAACAGATGTAACATCGAAAACGATACATTCGGGCGTTGTTTATTCTTAGTAGTGCCGATTACAACTTCTGCGAGTGGAAGTTTTGAGATGGGGTCACCCACAAGAGATTTCAAATATGGCGATTTCCACAAAAAAACTGTGATGCGGTGGCGGCTTCATCGTGCGCTCTCCATCTATGCTCAATTTCATTTTACGACGAACTGCAGTGGATTGTAGGCCGACCGCGGTCAATCCAATGCCGTGCGTGTGTCACGCGATCATCAAGACGATCGCAGCCACGCGGTAGGCGCTTAGTCACCCAACAAGTTGAAAGCACGGAATTGGCTTGGATGGCTTGCCGTATCCGCTGCGGTTCAAACGTATTAGAGGCGTTCCTTGGCCACACATGCCACTCGCCATAATTTATCTCCTTGGTGTGTGATATCGGCTCGAGACCCGGCTCCCAGTAATCGAACACGTACGTAACAAATAAAAATAAAAACGCGATTAAAATTATTTTTTACGTTTGAGCGTATTCTACGTTGTGTAGCCTGATGCCCCACGCTGTATTTAAAGCAATAACTGCAGCTCAATGTTTTATGCACCTGCCCGTCCATTTTTTCTAGGATACGAGCTTTTTTGTATTTATATCAGTAATTCAGTGAACGGAGGGGGCACGTAGTACCTTCGTATAGCTTCTCAATATTTTGTATAATCCGTGGATGTTTTTCTTACGTGCGACTGGCAACGCTATACGTCAAGGACATCATTTTGAACAGCATTACATCCCACAATCCAACATGGTCCCTGCCACAAACTGAAAAAAAGTACAGTTTACTTAACGAGCTCAGGCATAACTGAAGGACAGTAGGTCCTGAAGTAAGTTCTGAATCATGTTATAATTTCCTAAACGTTTTCAAGATATCCGTGACCATTCAGAGAGTGCCTAAATAAAGCTAGTCGCTTCGACCTCGTTTTCATTTAGATACACGGACAATGTATAGGTCTGGAAACATTAAAAAAACAATTACGCCTATGACATTAACGCATGTTCAATAACTGTTGATCAACATTTTTGTTTTTTGGTTTGTTGCCTAAAATCTTGTAAATTGCAAGAACAGCAGCAGAACCTGGACAAAAACAGCAAAATGTTTCAGCGATGTGATTTGGTTGTGATCGCTATCGTTGGTTTCACCAACTAAAACGAGTCGCAAAAACGGTAAACATCGCACCAATTACACAAAAAAAGGAAATAAAAAACTAAACCGGAGATTTGAACGCTGCTACTGTTTAGTCCCTTATGTTTTTTTTTTCTTTTTTTCTTTGCTCGCTGTTTACTTATTTCGTCGCTTGAGGAAGTCTATTGCATACGTCAATAGTCCCCCCCCCCCCCCAAAAAAAAAAAGAAAAAGTGTAACTTAAAATAGTCACTTCGACATATTCACGAAACCAGTATTTTATTGTGGGAGCCTCGCGTGACTCGTACAAATCTGCGAAAATAATAGTGGTATTTATTTATGGATGGTAGCGATAATTGGTATTTCGATTTCTTATCATGAATTACTTTTGCAATCTGTCATTAATCAGGAACATTCCTCTAAATGTTAAAACTTAAGAATACACTTCCGACACTATGGAACATATTGATTTAGGATTGCATTAATATCGCTATCAGGCCACTGGGGCTGTTTTATTGTTGAAGTTCTATAACAAATATTAAATGCCTTGAATTGATACTTTAATATTAGAAAAGCAAGAATTAGCAACTTCGTGAGCATAAAGATAGGCGCCGTAATCTTCAGCAAGTGGGAAACAAAATATCGACAAAAGAATGCTATATAAATAAACTCTCAGTTGGTCCCGTTCTGTAAGCAAAGTCTGGTATCAGCGAACGTTTAGGATATGAGTATCTACAAAATATAAATAAATTAAAACTAAAAAAACAAACTTGTGAAGAATTTTGTTCTTAGCCCGAGACTGAGGCAGGAAAAGAGGAAAGTTTCAAAGTAGAAGAAAAATGAACAGTCGAGGACACGTACGTCTCTAGCCTCAGTCTCGGGCTAAGAACAAAATGGTTAACATCCACCAGCTCGCCCGCGCACTCACTGCATTATCATTGTAAAGCATGCATACAAACTTCGCCTCGTCCACTTGTATGCATGATCAGCGTCAATTTGCTTCAGATTGCGCAGACAATTATTATTTTTCGATTTTTCTGCTCTTTGACTTCAGGTGAACTCAATATGGGAAATATAAACTAAGTCTATAGCAGCCCTTTTCCCTCACCGGCACAAAGTCGCGGAAATATTCCTGTATCCCTGATGAATACACGTTCCACAATACGTCAGTGTCAGTTTCAGGGAAATAATTGATGAAAATAAATTCATCAAAACGAGTCTTAATTAAAGCAAGGCGAAAACACATGCCTTATTTCCTTTTAGACTGTCTTCGGATTTGACAAATCAGCCGCCCTACACGGTCAGGGGTGTAATCTTTGGCTCAGAATGAACAATTTGTTTGATCGGAGATCCTCCTTTCAATATTAGAGAGAATATTTTTTTCTTTTTTTTTTTAAGATGGAGGCTAGCGTACGAATCTGTGATTAATAGTTGAACTCAAAAGCGCAAAAATACGACGACACAAGTAGAAAACTTGCTAATAAATAGAAGACGAATGTACCGGAATTGTAATTCAGCTTCCATTTTCGTCTCTTTTGTGCGTCTCTCTGTTATGTCCTCAACGTTTCGCGCTTCGGGCTTTCTACCTAGAGAAAAATTTCTGAACAAGACAGAGGAAATTAAAGTTTGCGAATATTTTCCGTGCTTCACTGGTTGCGATTTGGGCTAGTGATAAGTTAGATAACCATGTGCTTAAAGGCAATTAGAAGTAAAAACAAAAACATGTGAAAGATAAGAGGCAATGAATGGGTGAATGTTAGGCCAGTGAATGAGTGGAAGGTGAATATTCGTAACTAGAAATTTAAGAAATTAAATTTAAAGCATTTATTCTACAGATATACATTGCGGGTCCTACTGTACAAAACGCTTCTAAATGCATTTTCCGTAAGACGAAACCCTTCTGTTACGTTTTGACTTCACCCTTGCATCTGTCGGGAAAAGTCAACAAAAAACAGAGATTCCCTGTTTGTGATCGGTTGGACCTTCTATAATCTTATAATGTGAACCTTTGTTTCTGCCTAGCCTGTCACGCCATCTAGGGCAATATTCTTTTCGTGAAAATGAATATTATAATTATATTGTTAAATTTTACTCACCGTCTTATTTGTATTAAATACAACAGATGAAATGTTTGTTTAACAACTCAAATTCAAACTTTTTTCCCCCGCAGTTTCTCAGAAGTCCAGGAACTCTCTACTTGATGTGTCTTTCCAAGAATCCTTATACTCGTGGCATACAATGTGTCAAGAGCACATTGGACAAAGAAAACCCGACTTTTCCAAGAGTTCGTCGGTTGATACTGTACATTGATCCACTTCAAGGCCCGACATGGTAATTAGATATCGGGTTTGTCATTTTTGTGTCAATTCAACGCTTTAAACTATCTGGATAACTTTAAGGTAAAATACTGGCTCTTTTCGTGGGTCTATTAGTGTTTATTATTTTAATTAACTATTAAAATCGCCTCGCTCGCGTTGGAAGGTGCATATTAGGGACAGCGTGTTAGACTCTGAACGACTTTATTCACTCCAAGATAAACCGACTGTACTCTCCACCACTGTGGTGCTTACATATGTTAGTCTTGACGGCAAATCTGCCGAAACTGATTACTGAGCCATTTTAGAGGTCTGCACCCGCAATATGTTCTCTCTACAGCATTAGACGTAAATAGCGTGAGTTAGGATGTTCACATATATTTTTAATAAATATTTCCTCTTTTTTACTTTGTTAAAAATCAATTCCTTCAGGGTTTCAGACACCGTACTAAAGCGATATAGAAATAAGTAAATAAGTGAAAAGAAGAATGTCAAAAAATTACAAAAACAACTTCCAGCTTATTCATATTTCACAAAGCACCAAAATGAACGTATTTGTGCAAAACTATCTGATAAACATTATATGTATTATTTCAGAAGTTACTCGCAGCTTCCTAGTCCCCCCCATTCCAGCTTATATATATCTTTCTCAGTCACCACCATGCGCGTTTGTTAGGACGGTGCGGTTTTGGGCGAGCGGAGAGCATCTGCGCCAGGTGGCGAAGAAACGCGGAGCCGGAACTAGTGCCCTCCACCGATTGGCCGGGAGAGGAGCGCCCTACAACGTCACATCGCGTTTTCTTGCGCGTTGAGAAAAATTTTAAATCATCCAACTCTCTTATGCCCTCCCGGAAGGCACAAGAAATCAGCGCGACGTCACAAGATACGCAATTCCCTGGACACACACGGCCTACGCGCGCACAAAAACGGGTTGGTTTGGATATCGCTTTACGGCGTCGGCAAAAAAACGCTGCTGAAAAAAAAAAAAAAAAATATCGTGCACGTTTTTGGACCGCCAGCGTTGGGTCTGTTCCACAAGTGGAAATTTTAGCGCTTACCGCCTGCTTCAGATGTTTCTAAAATGCAATGATTTGTTGGTCTTACAAGACGCTGAGCAAGTCTAATTGAAATTATTATCACTGATGAAAAAGCTAATAGGCCACCTTAGTTTTTTGTTAAACTTATCGTGAGGACAGAAACATTGAAGAATAAAAAAAAACTTTATTTGATCCAAGTAATAAGTATATTTCTGTTTGCGGCATCGGCTTTTTTTTTTCTTGTTCTAGCCTTGACCTTGTGCGCTTAAAATGTATTATATGAAATACTTTGCTTCTGCATTCTAGGCAAAAAAAATTAGTGACATTGACAATGAATCATGGAACTGGTTCAAATTCGTCATCATCCTTCACAACATATGGTGAGTTCCTGCAATAATATTCAGCTACAAATCATTAAATTGTAGTGGCCTATAATAAATCATGATCGAAAAATAACCTGTATTCATAAACTTTGTAGTCTAGCAGACATATTCTGAACAAATTTGCAAATTGCAATACATATCATAAAAGTATATTATTAAGGGAACGACGAAGATAATCTAGAAAACAAACGTCGAAGATTTAAAAAAAGTATTTGAAACTATTTTTAATCTTCCAAATGTTTTGGGTTAAAGAGTGTAAACGCTAACATTTTAAAGCCTATGTTGTCATATGTTTAAGTAGTTTTCGAAAGAAAATGCCTGTCGATGCTCGCAATGCAGAAAAATCTCTATTTGCCTACGATGTCTTTGTTTCCTCTTTCTAGATACACACTTTGGCATGTTACATTAAAATTTTAATCAGACTCGAACGGAATGCTTACAGTTAAACAAACAAGTCACAGATAATATTTTTCAACTTTATGGCGAAAATATAAATAAAAAAAAAATCGCGATGCAATATTCAGTCTTTCGATATTCTTTTTAGCAACGGATTTTCCTTTCATTAACAATTATCTAGCTTGCGTTTGCTGCATCTAAGTTTTTACAAACACAAATTAATCCGTTCTGATATGTCACCCAGGTCCAGCATGTTTGAGGGCCATTTTTTATTTTATTACCAAATATTGTCAAAATGAGATATATAGTTTTTTCTTCATATCGAAATACAGTTCTTTTTCAATGTGCGTTTTATTATTTCTGAGAGGGTCAGTAATGGTATACTTCTTACCCAGCCTTCCAGGTTGTTTTTTAACGTAATTAAAATAGAAACGTGGGGATTGTAAAGCTTCATAATTAAATTGTGGCGATCGCATAGTTGACAACGCCAAAAATGCGATCTTCACAACTTTGACGTAAAGATTCGCGGAGGAGAGACTGAAAGAAAACCTTCGCTTGTATCCTTAATTACGCCACCACAAAGAAGCTCCTTGGTCAGTGCGCTGCGTGCCAGTTTACTTGGGTTCCGCCAGTGCCAGTAGGCTTGTGTAAAGGGAGAAACATAATTTCCTACCTAATACCCTTGTATGGCCCCTCTAAGTTAGAGCCCAGCCTATTCTGCAGGTTAATTGGGCCAATCAGTGATAAAGAACACGCATAGCCACGGCGTTTCCCGTCCTTCTGTTGATATGCTATCATTATGGAGAACATGGGCTGTGTTTCCGCGGTGCGTCGCTCCAGATGATTCGTCAAAATGCGATATTATTTTGTAGTTTATTGTATAAAAGCCACATTTCGGTAATTAAATTCAGATGAATCTACCGAACGAAATGCCGACGCCTTTAAAATTTGGGCAACCAGCTGGCGTCACTTACACGTTCCCTGGTGACAGGTAGCAAACGAAATATACCGTTTAATAACTACCGTTTCAAATGACTCTGTTTGTACAATGGTGGAACGTGGGGCATGAAATCTTGCGATCCTGGTTTCAATCCGCTTTGGGTACTTTCGATGACTTGTTCTGTCTTCTCAATTTATCCGCATACCACTGTTCCGCGCATGCGCATTTGTTTCGTGTGAAAAAAACAAACGCGAATTTTTTGGGGGGCACTAAGCCGCAGTGAATGCAAGGTGACCTTAGACGTCTAGTATGTGTTTCGGTATTTGTACGTATTCTAGCCTTTGACTACGCTGTGACCAACAGTGAAGCGAAATATAGCTATACATTTTATCTGAAAGATTTTTGTTTCTGACCGCCAAACTGAAACAGGGTTAATGACAGTGTGTTTTTTTTTATTACGGCTTTGGTAAAAACGAAAGCTAACAACGTATTTATTTATACTTTTTGTGACCATATAGCCAACTTTATCGTCTTCATCAAACATCCCGCTCATCAGTCTGAGACCATCTTAATCGCGCTGGTCAAGAGAAAAGGAGAGCTCGCTTTCTTGCGCTGGAAGCTCGTCAAGCGGGGTCAAAATTAAATGCTTTCTACTGTGACAGCCTGTTTCACATAATCTTCCTTGCAATTATTTCTTTAGACTTCCGGAAATTTGGTCAATGGTTCCCCGTGGTGTTTGTCGATAGGAAGTGCCTGATATTTCGGATTTTCAAGTACACCGTCGGTATGTATCCGCAAACACGTACAGAACATCCCTCTCTACTGTGAACATATTTGTATTTTTGTGATCAAGCTATAGTAAATAGGTAAGTTTTTATTGACAATATATGCATAATATTTATGTTAAACGATTTTTAATAAAATTAAAAATTCAACTTGGAAAACCGCCCGGACAGCACACTTGCTTGGGCAAGGTGGTCTGAGGTTTGGGTCTTGGCGGCAATAGATTGGGCCGGAGCCACCCAGTGATTTCGGTCAATTGCGAGCCTGGCGTCTCACTGTATTTCCCCATCCCGTAATTCCATGAAACTGCCAGGGAAAAACTTTCTTGGAGTTCCTCATCTTTTCTTGGTCCGAGTTGACCAGGGTAGGCAGGCGGCCACCAACATTTAAGGCTTTGTGGGGCTTAACTGTATTCACAGGCCCCAGGATTCCGCGGAACTGCCAGGGAAGCGTGCTGGGTGTCGTTCATTGGCCTTTCTAGATTCAGTGCACCAAGGAACGACTGAAGACTGCCGCCGTTCGTTATTTCTTGAGTGGAGCTTGCTTTTCATAGGACCAAAAAGTACCGGCTGCGGTCACTTTTACTTACATCGACTTCAAATTTATATTTCGTATAGTGCTGAAATTTGGCTCTATTTAAGGCCACTATCAAAATGCCCGTGACGTAGCTCCGGCCCTAGGTCTTGCGCTTGGACCTCTGGGTTGGACATGTTGCCTCTTGCATTTGTTTTAAGAATATTGCGCTTGGCGTGACACGATCGTCGGGCTTCATTAAGACGCCCATGCTGACGGTGCATCGATCACAACCGCAAGCAAGGTTCGCAAAGCCGCAACATATTTCTGATTTCACAAAAGCGCCTAAAACAAGGAACTGCTGCACTGCATATGCAAATTAGAAAAGACAATAGAACACATTCTATCACACACCGGTGTTTA
Organism: Ixodes persulcatus; assembly: GCA_013358835.2. Taxonomy (NCBI): domain Eukaryota; kingdom Metazoa; phylum Arthropoda; class Arachnida; order Ixodida; family Ixodidae; genus Ixodes; species Ixodes persulcatus. The sequence continues at coordinate 41,266 of JABSTQ010003882.1, forward strand.
TTTCAGCATAAATTAACCAAACGCAATCCGTCAGCGCTTCAAGAAATATCATGTCACAAATATGCCACTCGAATCAATCTGAATATCTTGCAGTGGTGTTGCACACGCGTGTTTGCTTTGACGTTCGCTCAGACCCCGCATTCTTTGCAGACTAAAAAGAATGCCCGAGTGATTGAGTCAAAAGGATCGTTACAACCTTAAATAAATATCAAAAATCGGTTTCACGTTCTACGATTCTACAGCGCTGGGCAGAGACACTCAAAGAAGTATTCCGAAACACAAATACTAAGATACATGCATTTTAAGGCAAAAATACAGATACTGAGATACATTTGTCTTTGATGTAACGGAATATCCCTGAGATACATTTGAAAAAACGACAAAAAAAAGTAAACCGGAATACAAATAAATAGAAGAAAAATTACATTTTACCGGAGCCATGGTAGGTGCGGAGACAGTAGATTGTGGCGAATACAAAAGGTAGTTCTCGAATTTTAGCGATTGTTTGCAATATATCTAACTTTCGTTTCAAGTAGCCCCTTGCAGATGGGGTTAGTAGCGGGTTCAAAAGGTTTGGAACCCCTCACGCCAAATAGATGGTTTATAGTTTATCGTAAAATACAGTTAATTTTCGCCAACAAATATAACGAGATACGTAAGCCTTGCAGAGTATCGCGATAGAAGCAATATATTGCCACGCGCGTCGGCGAGCGACCGCGTGCGTGGCCGAGTGTTCTTCAGGTTTTGGCGTGCTCTAGATTAAACGTACAGAAGTTGCACCGCATTTTCGCTGTGTTTATCTGGCAGTCGGGATGTGAGAGTGTGCGTCGCGATAATTTGTTCTTTCGTGTTTGTAAGGGGGGACTGTCATTGTCTCACGTGTTTGTAAAGAAAGTTGTTTCGCGTTTTATGTTTCTTAGAGAGCAGACCAACCCCTTTCTTCGTGCTGTAATTCAGAACAGACTGCCAGAGCACCTACCTATGTATGTTGTTTCTTCGTATTGTCGCGAGCAACGCAGGCTTGGTAGTTTCCTTGGTGAGGTCATTGATGCGTACCGTTTTCTAACCGCACGTTTTTCCCAGGAGTATTTGGCGAGTGTGACGCGAAAGCGTTTAACGCGTGATATTATTGAGAGTGTCTTTCCTACGCCTGTGTACCGCGCTCTGTTTCACGCAGGTTCAGGGCAAGATGTTTTGTCCAGAGTCAAAAAGATGTCATTCGCACCGTGTATAAAAACAATTTTCTTTAAGTTAGACACAAACTGCCTGCCTGTGAAAAAGTGGCTTGACCAAAGAAATATTTATGTTCCTTGGGGTATTGACTGTTTTTTGTGTAAAAAGCCGGAATCCATTGAACATGTATTCCTAGACTGCTGGGACGCTTTACTGTTCTGGGACGTCCTCCAGCGGACTATCAAAAAAGATTTACCTTTAACACCACATGGTATTAGGTTCCTTCCTGTGGAGAAAAATAACGAAATTCCTGCGGATCTTGTCATGCTCCTGGGTCTGCATGCAATCTGGCGATGCAGAATGGCGGTTAGGCATGCCGATGTGGACGTGCGCACAGTAAGATTGTATTTTATAGAATCTGTCTGCAAACTAAAATCTGTCTATTCCTCTTTAGAGTGCCCGCCTGACTGGATGCCAACTTTGGATGTACTGGAGAACTTAAAAGAAATTTAGTCCATGCACGGGTACTATCCACCGTGTATGGGATTTTAACATTTTGTGTGAATTTTTGTTTTGTGTCAAAGCAGGCAATAAAAAAAAAAGCGTGCGTGACCGAGTGGTTACCGCGCTTGACTGTCGCGCGGAGGGTCAAGGTTCGATTCCAGCCAGTGGAATGTTCTTTTATTTATTCTTTCAACATTACGTTCTTGTGAGTTCGATTCTCGTGAGTTCGAGATAATTCTCGTCTGATCGAGTTCCGAATGTTCTAGTCGTCGAACGTTCTAGGCCGATTGTTCCAGAAGCCAACGCGCGTACATAAGGGGCTCCGCGTGGCGATCTGCAGTCAGTTTCGCCCCAGCGTTCGATTCTGCTCTTACGCCGACCTCGACGCCCACGACGCTCTGCTTTGTTCTGTTTCCTTTTCCTTTTATTTTTGGGCACAAGTTCGCTCCATTAAACGTTTCCGGTTTCCTAGTTATTCTTTGTTTCACCTTGTCATTCGTGACATTTTGGTGGAGGTGCGGGGTACCGCATGCCCGTGCAGCGTTCCCCTCCAAGGGCACGCAGTGCAAGTCCGACCCCAAGCCCCCGAGGAACCAATGAAGAGAGGACCGAGACCCGATCAAGTCGCCGTATCGTCGGCCTACCCCCGGAACTTGGACCATTGCCGGACAGGACAAAGAAGCTACCGAAGCCGACGATGAACACCACGTCGCAGCCAGACAGAGCTCCACCGACGTCCATTGTCTACGTGCAGGCCCCACCAAGGACGCCGCCGAATTTCAGTGGCAATCTTCACGAAGTGTGGACGACCGGTTGGGCCAGTACGAACGCGTCGCACGGTTGAACGGATGGGGTCCTGAGCAGAGCCTGCGAAATGTCTACTTCGCTCTGGAAGGCACTGCACGCACCTGGTTCGAGAACCACGAAGCGTCAATTTCGTCGTGGCAAGACTTCCAGGCGGAGCTTCGACGCACTTTTTCCAGCCAGCAGCGACGTCAGCGGGCTGAAGAACTTCTTCAAGCAAGACGCCAAGGGCCAAACGAGAGCGTCACGAGTTTCGTCGAGGACGTTCTCCGCCTCATGAGCCGCGCCGACCCAAACGCTCCTGAAGAGAAGAAGCTGTGGTTCCTGATGCGAGTGAAAGAAACCATCTTCGGAGGCCTTCTGCGGAACCCGCCTATCACTGGCCAAGACTTCATCACCGAGGCAACAAACATCGAACGTGCCCTTCAAGCACGCACCTCCCACTATCAGAGACTTCCTGGCTTCGCTGCCCTCTTGCCGTACAGCAGCAACATCCCGGACATACGCGAGATCATCCGGGACGTCGTCCGGGAGGAAATCAAGAAGCTCCTGCCTGCTACCCACCAGCCTGCTTCGGTGTCAATAGCCGAAGTTGTCCGCGAGGAGGTCCAGAAGGCATTCGAACCTGAGGCTCCTGCAAGCGTAGCAGCACCCGAAGAGCCCTCTTTGACCTACGCCGCGGTAGCTCGGAGACCGGCGCCAGCTGCCCAGCAGTATTCGACGCAACCTTGACGTGTCCTACCAGAGCCACAGACTTACCGACGTCGGGAAGGGCAACCAGAGTTCGTCCGCACTGAACAACCGACGCCAAGGAAGACGGATGTGTGGCGCACGGTCGATCGACGACCGCTGTGTTATCACTGTGGCGAGGCCGATCCCGTCTACCGGAGGTGCCCGTACCGACAAATGGGCCTGCGAGGCTTTGCGCCGAGCGACCCGCGACCCCGCCTTGGGGAGCGACCAAGGGACATCGAGGAGTACCTCCGACGACCCCTGTCCCCGGTGCCGACTCCACCCCGAGGTTCCCGTTCGCCTTCGCCTCGACGTGCGCTTTCGCCCTTCTGCCGCTCTCGTCGGGACAGCCTGTCGCCCTATCTCGTCGGGAAAACTAAGTGCGGCAACCCCTGGAGGTGGCGTTGCCAAAGACGATCGAAGCAAAGAGCCTCCAAGAACGACGGAGCGCTCCCACTCTCCCGACGCTCCGCATCATAACGACGCGCCTGTATCGGTGTCCAACAACCTAAACATTATTATCGACGGCCACGACGCATCGGCACTCGTGGACACCGGAGCAGACTACTCAGTCTTGAGTGGGAGGCTCTCTCGCCGCCTTCGAAAAGTGTCGACGCCGTGGGAGGGGCCGCAGATACGAACTGCTGGAGGACACCTCATTACGTCTGTCGGGAGGTGCACTGCTCGAGTCAAAATCCACGGTGAGACGTGCCCTGTCAAGTTCATCGTTCTGCAAGACTGTTCGAGGGACGTTATCCTCGGAATGGACTTTCTCTGCGAGTATGGCGCCGTCATCGACGTCGGAGCAAACCGGCTGACGCTACGAAAACTTGCTCCACCACCGGAGGAACCCAAAGCTACGTCATCTGCGGTACGAGTCCTCGCAAGTCACGTGAACTTACCGCCGCGGTCGAGTGTTTTCGTGCCTGTCGGGATCACCGAAGCTTTATGCGGCGAAGTTCTGCTCGAGGGGAGCCTCCAGTTGCTTCTAGGAAGAGGAATAGGCGTCGCAAGAGGAGTAACTTAACTTCAGGATGGCCGCACCGTGGTCCTCGTGACGAACTTCCGAAACGAAGCGCAACGCCTCACAAAAGGTGCAGCCGTGGGCCACGTCGAGGAACTGCGAAACTCCGCCGAAATCGCCACCATTACTGACGAATCCTCGCCACCTCAACAAGACAGTACGTCGTCAGCGCAGCTCGACATTGACCCTAAGCTTCCGGGCCCGAAACGACGGCAGCTGAATAACCTCCTCGCCGAATACCGCGACTGCTTTGCGACGTCGTCGAAGGTGCGCAAAACCGCCGTTGCGAAGCACCGCATCGTTACCGAGGACGACGCGCGCCCTGTGCATCGATCGCCGTACAGAGTTTCCGCTAAAGAAAGTGAGGTGATCCAGGAGCAAGTTTAAGAGATGCTGAAGGATGACATAATCCAACCTTCAAGCAGTCCGTGGGCCTCTCCAGTCGTGCTGGTTAAGAAGAAGGACGGAACGCTTAGGTTCTGCGTCGACTACCGGCAGCTGAACGCGGTTACGAAGAAAGACGTCTACCCACTCCCCCGCATCTACGACACTCTAGACCGGCTGCGCCACTCTCGATATTTCTCATCGATGGACCTTAAGAGTGGCTCCTGGCAGATCGAAGTCAACGAACGGGACCGAAAAAAAACAGCCTTCGTCACGCCGGATGGACTGAACGAGTTCAAGGTTATGCCCTTCGGACAATGCACGGCGCCAGCAACTTTCCAGCGTGTCATGGACACCGTACTGGCAGGGCTGAAGTGGCAGAGCTGTCTCGTCTACCTTGACGACGTCGTAGTATTTTCAACTGACTTCGACGAGCACTTGCGACGACTCCGAGCTGTTCTCCAAGCCATAAAGACCGCCGGACTCACCCTCAAGCCGTCAAAGTGCCGGTTCGCCTATGACGAACTGAAATTCCTAGGTCACGTGGTTAGTAACGAAGGCGTCCTTCCAGACACCGAGAAGACTCGCGCCGTCGCGGCATTTCCAGCGCCCACAGACAAGAAGGCTGTGCGAAGATTCCTTGGTCTTTGTGCCTACTATCGACGCTTCGTTCGGGATTTCGCAAGGATTTCCGCACTGCTCACTAAACTCACGAAGGATGCCGAGAAGTTCGAATGGGTCGAGGAGCAGCAGCACGCATTCGACGAGCTGAAGCAACGACTCCAGACTCCTCCTGTTCTTGGACATTTTGATCAAGACGCGGAAACCGAGATTCATACGGACGCAAGTAACGAAGGACTTGGCGCGGTACTGGTTCAAGAGCAAGAAGGCACCGAGAGAGTCATCGCCTACGCGAGTCGAACGCTGTCCAAAGCGGAGAGAAATTACTCCACGACTGAAAAGGATTGTCTTGCGGTCGTCTGGGCGATCACGAAGTTTCGCCCGTACTTGTACGGGAGCCCTTTCCGCATTGTCACGGACCACCACTCGCTCTGCTGGCTTGCGAACCTAAAGGACCCGACCGGACGTCTCGCTCGATGGAGTCTCCGACTGCAGGAGTTCAACATGACTGTTGTCTACAAGTCAGGCCGCAAGCACAGCGACGCCGATTGCCTGTCCAGGGCCCCTGTCGAGACATCTCCCGGTAGCAGCGACGACGATGACGACGAGTGCTTCCTAGGCGCAGTGAACACCGACGACATGGCGCGACGTCAAAGAGACGATCCTGAGTTGCGCGCGCTAATCGAGCACCTCGAAGGACGAGGGGGTACTGTCCCCGTGTCTTCTCGAGAGCCCAGCCGACTTTTGTCCTCCGACAAGGTGTACTTTACAAGGAGAACTTCGAGACACA
>JABSTQ010003883.1:0-16406 GCA_013358835.2 Ixodes persulcatus
AATAACTAATATTATAAATAACAAGAAATATCGCGCGCAGAAGAGAAAAGAAACACTTAGAAGCAATAAAAATACACTTGAACACATAAAAATAGGTAATGGAATCGAAAAACAGAGGATTAAGAGGAGGCAAGCGACAAGGCAATGCGATCTCAAGGCAGGGCGGCCAGGCGAAGGATAGTCTCTCCGACAATTTCTCGCGCGCGGGCCGGGGCGCTTGGGAAAATAGCAAATCGTCTATTACTCTAGCTCAAAATTGTCACGAACGCTTGGCACACATGTTTACACTGAAGCGCACCAAACATAATTTAAAAGTAGAACGAAAACGGGACGAGATTCACTTACCGCTTCACGGAAAGACAGACACCTTCTGATCCTAAGCCTAACGGGCGAACTACGAAGTCTCCGGCGATCGGACGAGGCAAACCAGCCGCGCTGCACTGACCCAGGCTGACCACGCCTGGTTGAACTATGAGAGGCGCCGTCGAGTTGAGAACCAGAGTCGCGCCAGAAAAGGACCGCAAAACATCTGTCTTGCGAAACGTAAAGCGAGCCGACGACCCTCCCGCCGCTGCACCTTCACCTTCTCCGCGACGATGGGAAGCGGGCAAGCCGAAGCCGGGAAACCAGGCGAGCCGGGGAGCCGCGGCAGCCACTGGGCGGAAGCTTTACGTTTCGGTTTCGCCTTTCGCCGACGCCGGCTATCGGTTGCGGGGTGGTGGGTTTGCGGATGGTTGCGACGGTTGCGACGACGGAGCCACGAAAAGTCGCCGAGTTGGCCGAGTACGAGTGACGGTCCATGGTACGAGCAACGGGCAGTTTCCCGCTGTCGATCGGTGATGCGCTCGGCTTGGTGTCACGATCGGTCTGTTGCCGTGCACGTTGGCTTTGCTATGCGGTACGGTTGGTGCGGCTGTCGCATACTTGTGGAGCACATTATTCGAGACAGTCGCCCCAGACGTCGCCGTGAAGAGTTGACCGAGGAATTTGTGTGAGCTCATGCGTCGGTCTATGTTCCGTTTCGACATGTAGGGTATATGTAACGATACCGGTGGTAAATGATGGACGTTTTTTTTGGAAGATGTCGGTCGCCTTTCTGCATGTATGATTTTGTGATACCGGTGGTCTTGTGGTATAAGCGTTTGTTGGAATGTTGGCGGTCGCCTACGTCATCGGACGCAAAATCATACCAGCTTCACCGAATCATATCGGCAAGAAACTGGCTGCCAGTATAGAACGAGGCGGAGCCATACCGGCGCCGGTATCTTCAGTTATGCAAAACGCCATACCAAACTAGCTGCATCCATAATAACAAGAAATTATGTTGGTGTTATACCAGAACAGTACAAGCAGCAGGTATGTTTCTTGTACGTTTTTCCAATAGGGTGCAGCTTTCATATGACAAGCATATCAAATTTAAACTCAAAATGTAGATACACTTACAAAGTATCCAATTGCAAAGGGTTTTTGCAGGCAAATCCTTTTTGTGGACGCGAAATTTGGCTTGTGTCATCCACCATATGGAACCTCTTACGTCAGGAGCTATTTTCTTCACGTTGTCGATGTGGGTCGTGCTTGTCTTCGAAGCAGACGCCGATGCCCTTGACTGCCAAAAGCAAAATCAACAAGATAAGTCAATCGTGTTCAAGATGACACGTTAACAAGGGTCAGCTCTAGAAAAAACCAAAAAATAAATTTTATTTCAGTTTTAAAATAGCTATACTATATACCCAAGATTTTTCGATTTTTTTTATAAAGAGCCACAATATCTGAAAAATGACGGAGTTGCCTTACTTGCATAAAGTTGGTTAAAGAGTTTGTGCCACTTGCTCGAATGTACATCATTCACACCTATTGAAATAAGAATAGAAAGGTCTCATGGGTACTAAATATATTTGAACGGATCAATAAGCGTTACAGTTTATTGATATACACCACTACTACTCACAATTTAATTATACCATATGAAAAGACCATATGCAGAAAAACCTGAGCACTAAGTAGTTTATTAGTGGAAATTAATAGGTTCAGAACTAGAAGACAATCTACCTTATCTTATGCACTTATACACAAAACATATTGTCAGCTGCTGTAGGCCACATCAATAGAATTAAAACATTCATAACTAAAAACGATTACAGAAAAATGGAAGGAAACAATGCCATTTATGTGTCATCTGACGGGGAAAGTTTGGCAGACTACCCCAGCCAAACATCAAATTGGACTGCGCATTCAACATTGTGAACAAATTCATAATATATGCCACACAGTTCTTTCATATAGCATTACGAGATATGAATCATTAAGACCATATTTTGAGTAGTGGCTGCAGATAAAAATGAGCCAGGAATTATTTTGTATTATTACCTTTAATGAAAAAACATTCATACAACACCTCTGGAAAATATTTTGAAGTTTTTCCATAAGTGCATGGAGAGTAAACTGTGCAGTTGCAACCATGACAAACATGGCAAAAAAGGTATGCCATATACAAGCCCTTCCCCTTCACTACACAGTGGGAGTGGCCGACGCACGTCTCAAAGTAATGTCTAATGGCTTTTCATATCTTGGATAATGAGGTCCAGAAAGCAAGACAGTAGAGTCACGTTATACTGAGCAACAAAAAACTTTATGTCCCGCCCTAGATTCAAGATTCTAGTTAGGCAGCTTCACTATTAAAAAAATAACGACTTCTTGCTTTTTGTAGAAAGGAACACTAGTTAAAATTTCACAAGCAGACGTGTCGAATTCGAAAGGTAAAAGGACCACAAACTTCAAACATCTTAGCGGGAATATAACTCCAGCACCAATGAAAAGACTCAGAGCCCAAAGCAAATACAACCATCACATGAACAACAGCATAAAAAAGGCAAATAAACATTTTAAACGAAGTTCACGAGAGCAGCCATGAACAATACAAAACACATTCGAAGCCACGAGCACAAGAGAAATTATACACAGGGCAAAACCAAACTCCGAAGTGAAGATCTCAAAAGCAGACAAGTACTACAAGACAAAACAACTCCGACGCGGGGCTCTATAAACAAGTGCATCGCTACAGCGTTCAAGTTCCTTCCGATTTGGTGATTCCCGACCATGGTTGAAACTATGAACAGTGCCGTGGAGCCGAGCAGCATCGGCCGAAAGACTCGCAAACCCGCGGAGAAAGTAAAAGCATAAAGTAATGCTTAATTAAACGCGCTCGAGCATGACTTCGCGGCACTGTTAATTTTCGTAAACACCCCTGCGACGTTTTGTCAAGTGGACTTACCCAGGCGGCTCTGATATTAAACAAATAAATGCGCCGAGCGCTTATCCGCTTCCAAACAGTCCGCACTACGCGCTAAAAACCCTCGCTCCGCTTGGGGAAACTTGAATATCGATTGAAAATATGTTTTTTTACACAAAGCGGATACGACCATCCCTTTTGCCTAAGAGCATCGAAGTGAAACTTTAAAAATTGTAAAAAAGAAAAGGAGCTACATATCATTATTTTATTTATTGCCTACCATTGAGCTACTTCACACCTTTATAAAATCGTTGTGGCAACCGCCGGCACTTTTTTTTTTCTCCCTGTGTTGTTGTGGTGGCTACCGGCAGAATATCCACTATCTACTTTATAATCTCGAGGAGCGAACTCACACCAGGCTTCACAGGAACCGCCAAGGTTTCGGCACGTTTGTTTCGGCGAGCTTTTACCACCTCAGTCGCCGGCACCTCGCGACGCCGATGACCGAGGAGATAAGCGCGGAAAGACGCTTTCAATGAAACGTCGCAAGGTTTGTCGATGAAACGAACACGGAAACTTTTCGATGAAACTAAACTCTCATTAAAACGTCGCTGCGTCGACAAAACGATCTGTGATGTAACATCGTTTGTTTGATGAACTGATTGCCGCCCGGCATAGTTTCGAAATGCTAGGTGACTGAGATAACCAGGCTCAATCTAAAATTGGCCTTAAAAATCGCCGCCTGCACGTAGCAATCTAATTTTTTGGCGAAAGGTGTATTTTACAGGTCGGTTATTTCTTGTAAAATTACAAATCGCAGCTCCCTATCTGCAAGAAATAGGGCCATAATTTGCTAGGGTCAACACCGGACGGCGATGCAGACAACTGAGTCGAGCAGCGAAGCGCGTCGGTACAAGAGGCACATGCAACGTTCAGCCTTTGGGAAGATCATGGCGGCACAGTGCAGCACTGATCTAGATTTCAGACGCCATGTTCTTCACAAAAGTGCCGCGCGGCACGTGTCTCGAGCATTTCCACAACAATGAATGGCGCCATATTTCCCAGGATAGAGGTGTTTATTAAGTTTTTAGTTATACTACATTTTTGCGCTGGTTGCGTCAGAGAGCCTGAATATAGCCATATGTGATATTTATTTTATTAAAAGTCGCCTTAATATTCGTTAAACAAATTATGAACATCAATACGAAACTTGAAGCCAAGCTTCGGAAGTATGCATGGCTGGTCGTGCCGTGACGCCACATCAGACATGGTAAAGTCGGAGTCGCGGGCGTTGACTTATTTGCGGTTTTGATCGACAAGGCTGATGGTGCGTACAAGGATCATCGTCGAAGCATTTAGCTTCCCTCAATAACGTAAGTCATGACTTAGAATGAAGTTATTTTACTGAAACAGGACTCAGAACCTGAGGTGGCTCTCATTGCCTGGTGCATACGTCAGAGCTTCTGCTGTTGCCAACGAAAATGCTATGCGTTTTGCAGTTGCAATTGAGCAGTTGGGCTCTGTTTGAAATTGAACTACTTGAGCGGCGAAAGATAAAAAATACAGATATTGTGCGGATGATAGTCCAAAAGCAACGTCAAGATAATTTCATTGTTTTGTGAAAGACAACATTTTACCGGAGAGTTCCTTAAAGCGAAATCCACGGCAACATGACAGCGCCCGGTGATAGCGTCGATGACGGCATTCTTGGGACAACCCCGCTGGCTTCCCCGACATTCTGTGCGGCTTTGCTGTGGTAGGTGTCAATACCATTAGGTTGTATATATGCGAGAGAGGAAAGAGGTAGACGAAGTTACTCGTTTGGTTCCACCCGAAACAGGCGTGTGTGTGTTTTCGTACCTCTCTGACCTCAACGGTCTCTACAGCTTGAACCATCGCAGTGTTTGAAAAACTAGCTCGCACATTTCCCACCGCTCCCAAAAACAAAAAGCAGGTTCCGCGAACGGAGAACCGGGTCAAAGTGTCGCACCGGAACCTAACCGTTCTTTTTAGCCGAACCGGAACTGAACCGAACCGAAATTTTTGCCGTCATCTTAGATGTGAACCGGAACTGAATTGGAAAAAATATATAACGGAAGCCGGTTTAAAACGGTTCACGGTATTTTCTTTAATTACAGAATGAGTGTTTGAGGAACAAAATTTGCAACTGTATTTCTATGTATTGATCAAATTGTCATATACCGAATCGCAATGCATGAGAAATTGTGGGTATTCGAGGCACTTTTGTACTGGTACTACAATTAATCATGTGTCACGTGGTCACGTGACGTCATGGTGTCAAGACATGCTGTCAAATAATGTCAGGTCACGCGGCCCCGTGATGTAGTTGCGTGACTCACTGCGCCAAGTCGACCTAAATTGAGAATGTCACTACATTTCTTAACCTTGACACCATGACTTCACATGGCACCACAACTCTTCACCGCGAGTCACGTGACACCGTGACGTACCAGATTGTCATGAGCCCGAGTCGAGTGCTCGGGTTCTTGAGAATCAACATCTCCAAACATTCGAGTAATGGCTCGTGCTTAATCAAAGATGAGAATAGCCGAACTCTAACAATGTCTAAAGCTCAACCCATGCTTTATTTTTTGCCAACTCCAGCGCGTGATGATGATGAACACTGAAGGTATATAATTAGGACCAAATCACATAACCGCTTTTTCTAATAGCGAGGTTGAAGAGGGGAAAGCTGTTTCTTTCCTTTCTTTTTTTCTGAGTCTGCCAGTGAGTGGAGAGGAAAACTAATGGGTGTTTTTGCAAGTTATCAAAGGCGGGGATTAGCTCTTAGCAGTATTTACTGAAAATGCAAAAATTGTTGCACTAGCCATTTTACGTGTACACATCATTGAGGTACTCAAACATGTTTTCGTTGTTGCTGAGCTGTTTTCGAAAGTTGTCCCCGAGAATAGAAGCATTGAAAGAACCAAATGTGACTTATTAATCGAACGATAAATTGCACTATTTGTGTTTACCAGAGGGATACCTGGAAAGAAAGATCATAGTGGCATCAGAGGGACAGCAGAGTCTTGGCAGCCGCTCAAAGTCTCACTTGAGTGTCGTTTTCAAGTTCTTCCCTAAGCTTTGACCAGATCCGTATATTTTATAAACCTCACAGTTTTTGGGTGAAAAATAAAAGAAATGAAGGATTACTATTTACAAATGACGCAAATATAATTGTTGAATTGACACCCCCAAAAGAAAGAGGGAGACCCTCAGGAATAAATATTATTCTCTGAAAGGGCACCGAAAAAAAAGGGGGGAGTTTTAAAATTTCTTTTGTGTTGTAAATGTTCCATTGCTCCGCGTCTTCAGCACACACCAGACAGCGTGATCCCGGAAACTACATTGTTTGCAATCACTCCTGCCAGAAAACGCGTTTTCCTGGTGCCAGACGCTAGCGCCGATACTCACGATGCTGCACCAAGCAAAAATAATTTTTGTCTCTCGAATACATGACTTGCACTGAGCTCCAACCTTCTGCAGCGTGCATTTTGCACCACCAGATTTGATTTTCTCAGTACAAACAAATCTCAGTGACCGCCAATATAGTCAGCTCAGTTTTCTAGTGAAATGCGATGTTCTCAACACTACCAAAAGTGGATGTCCAGATTGTAAAGTTGTGCAATATATATAGGCGGTATTCACTGGACGCCATATTTGAAGGGGATATTTAGAGCGCATGCTCAGAACAAGCTCACTCAGCAATCACGCCCACCGTTATGGCTGCCGGTGAATACTCTCTGTAGCAGTTTCGCGATGATATGCGGCATCCTAATAAAAATGTTAGAGCACGCATGACTGATAAAGCAGAGCGTTGTGCGATACCGTTCGCCATTCATTTTGATTGGTTCAAGGAAGACCAACGACTAGTTTTATGAGCACATCGCGGTGTTTCATATACCGCAATTTCCTCATAGCTGCTGGAGTGCTTATCGGTCAAGTTTTCGAACGATACAATTCCTGGGAACCTGGTCGAGCCAGCGCGGAGACTCGTCCGTTCGGTGGTAGGTCAGCAGCAGCAGTAGGGTGGGCGATATCACAACAAGCTGCATGGCCAACCAGTGCATCAAGGTCGTGCACGCAGACCTTAAGCGTGCAGAAGAACATCCGGTGGTCTTTCGTAGTGCCCTCGAAGAGCAGCACGGTGCTGATAGCCTGGGGGGATACGGGCACCGTGTCGGAAGCTCTTCAACGTTCTTGAGGTACGGAACTTCGATGCTCAAAACATACCAATAGACCATTCCGAAAATACGCAGCGCCTCTCATCGTATTTTTGACGTACTACGGCAATTCGATGTACGAAGCGTGAAGGAGAACAATTAATAGGAGTAGTTCATGCTGGTCAAGCATTTTGATTTTTCAAAACGCAAAAAAAAAAATCAAGAAACAAACCAGACGATAACAAATTAGGGTACGTTTCGGCTTTTCGATCTGTTAGTCTTTTTTTATGTCTGTTTTGATCTCGAAGTGGTAAGCTAGAGAAATTAAGCTCCTTCCAGGACGTACAAAACGCTCGAGCCGGCCCGGACGTACATCGGAAGGGTTCCACAATTCCCCGCGTGATGCAATTGGAATGACGAGAGGCCTTGCGGGATTTTTGGGGAAGTTATATTCTTAGTCCTCCTTGAACCCGTTCAGCCAGTGATAAGGACGAGCATGTCACATGTCCCAGTGGTAAACATGACTTGCACTGCTGCGCGTTGCGCGTGTACCTCGTGCACCACATATTTCGCACAACCGAATTTGTTTTTCTCGGCAAGAACAACAAGGAATGACTATTGGTATGGTTCGATGACAACAAGTGCGAGCCATGTATACAATCCGAGCCTTTTCTACGGTCACCTTCTCATGCCGTTTTACAGGTGAGAAAGATAAAAAAAAAAAAAAAAAACTTTACGATATTTATGTTTTAATGCTGAACACTAGTGAGAAGTAATTCTCGGCGTTTTTAGTTTTACTTAACCCGCATTGAACGTACTGCGTCAATTGTTTGACTTTTCTGTTTTTAAGAGCTAACGCGCGAAGGGAAATAATCTTTTAATCCAAACATGACAGGGAGCAACTACCACACTTATTCCAACGAATGATTCGGTCCAATAATTGTGGTAGTTGTTCCCTCTCATGTCTGGATTAAAAAACTGAAAACAAATTTGCCTTCGCGCGTTAGTTCTTAACAACAGAAAAATCAAACAATTCACGTTTTCGGCTTCTCCAAACCACTCTCAACTCTTACATCGTCTTCCGAGTCACGTGCGCAGTGACGTATTTCCGGGTGCACTGAGGAAGAGCACTGGAGCCCTGGACTAAGGGCCCCACCTAGACCAAAAGTCTCTTGCAATCACTAAAAGTTTACTCCTCCTCGTCCTCCACGGAGAATTCCGTTGGGTTTTTTTTTCAGAGCCTCCAGCTCGCGCGTCCTCTGCCTGCGATTCACATGGTGACCTCGAAGTTTGCTCTGAGTGATGTGGAGAAGGGGAAAAAGAAGAGAGGGAGGGATTCGAAGAGCTAGCCTTTCCGGAAGGAAGTCCGACTGGCATAGTAGCAACGGGGAGGAGTAGTCAAAGGAATAGTCAAGAGGAATAGGAATGCTCAAGGAAGGAAGATTCGTTTTTTCATCTCAGGCAGATTGCGCCACTAAAACTGAATAAGTATTGTACATTTTGTCGATGGTATAAAGGTATTGACGCATTTACGCATGTTGAAACGACAATATTTATAATATATAGCATTGGATTGAGCACACAATGGCACATCTTGCTTGGCTTAGTTCCCATAGCCGCCACCCCGCGGCTGCAAATCGAGAAATATTCCCGTTATTTGCTTTAATATTACGCGACCTAATTCCCATACGGTAGACTCTGATTAATTCAAAGTCCAGGAAGCCACGATTTTTGTTTAAGTTAATAAAAATTAATCTAAATATTGTGGAAACTAATATTATGATTTGCCATATGAATGGCTACACATACAAAGCAAATAGCTGATGATTTCCTCTAGACAGGCCTACTGATCATGAGCAGCTATGCAGCCTATAAAACATTTGCGCAATGTAAGGCATAAGTTTATTTATCCCTCAAAAGTGTTGTTTATCGTGGATTGTTTGGACCGAGCATGACAACTGAAAACGAAAGTAGGTTTCTTCCTCGGGCCAAAAATTTGTCTAATGTGGACTTTAAGCGGGGGACACATGAGCGATGAAAATGTGCACCAAGTGGCAGTTTTAATAGTTACTTCCATGGACGCTGTAAGGTCTACCTATTCCGCGCCGCCAGTTCACAGTGTCCGTGCAAGTTGCTATGTGAATTGTGTCAGCTCATGTGTGCTCTGCTTTAGCCCCGTTTAGTGCGCTTCTTACAGAGAACCAGCCTACTGCGAAGAAGCAACACCCCCGGAAACAAGCTTTGTGGGCGTTGCCTCTCTGCAGTGCACCGAAGCCTGGAAATAAAAGCACTCAACAAGGCCTCGGGAATAAAAAGCAATGTTTACACGTAAACACCGTTCGAATTAAGCACTTATAAATATAATTAAACAACATAGCGGGGCAACCCAAATTTTGAAATTTGTTTGAATTAGGCGGAAGTACTAAATAGCCAAGTTTGAATTATCGCGAGCCTACGGTATTTAGAAAAAGTGAGGCGCTTTTTCCGACCTTTTTTTTAAATATAAAAAAAATGTATAAATTAAAAACTGCAAATTCTTTTGAAGACAAAATATTGCATAGCCCCTTTAACGGCACAACAATATTTGGAAGCTAGACGACTCGCGAATTTCTTGGAAGCGCCTTGTAAAAATAGTTCGGGGGACCTGTTTACATAGGACTATGGAACAAAGACATATTAATTAGAAGGTATTGCGTGGTATATGTCACGCCCTGGCATAGCGTGACTTTCAGCACGTTCTCTTCTTTCTTTTGTAAATAAATTCAGTTGCGAGAAGCCGCTTGCGTGTCGTGCACGTTTCTTTCCTCTGTTCTTGTCTTCAAATTCAGATGATCTAAGCCAAAAGGCCGAAAGGCGATACGTCCCTGTCGTTTTGTGCGCTGTACTGTTCACCTGCCTTAATCGATTGAAATAAAAAAAAAACGTTATAAAATATTATCTACAAACGAAACCGCGCGCCCCGTCGTCAACCTGAAACGCGGTGATCGATGCAGAAATGAGAAGCTGCAGCACCGCAAATTCGAACAGTGTCTTCACCAGGGACGTGACCACCCCGGACACGACCAGGCCGAACAGGGTTAGGCCGAGGACTGCCCTGCGCCCATAGTTGTCGACCGCGGAGCCCATGACGGGCAGGAGCACCGATCCGCCGAGTAAGTACACGAACCGGAGCGCCCGGAGCAGCCACTTCCTGTCACAGACGAGGCTGAAATCCCTCACGATGGTAGCGCCAACCTCGATGCCGTAGTCCCAGCGGTCGCAGCTCACCTCGGTCTTGTTTTAAGCGGGCGTTGGCATCGGCGGTTCGTAGCGGATGCAGCTGCTGAATTGTCCGTCCAGGTCCTTGGGGATGCTCGTGTTTTTCCACCCGTCCGCGGACAGGCCGGCGTACTCGTCGGGGGGCTTGCACCTATGGGCCACAGGACGCGACATGACGAGGGGCGTCTGGCTGTGGACTACATTCATAAAGAACGAGACGATAGGGCAGAGCAGCGCCATCCTCTGGAACTGGCCATAGCCGTAGACGTGGATGTCCTCCTAAGGGGATAGAACCCTTGGCGACGCGCTGCGGATGTTGGCCAACTCGGTGTTTGGGTTGGCAAGCTTGTTGGCCTTCAGGCTCGCCATTCTGTTGGAAAGGAACTTCGGCGGCATTAAAGCAACCGTCTTTTTTGCCAAGTATTCGTAGATTGCAGCCGATGGAACGGATAGGTCTTCGAGACAGTCGAGACACGAAAACGAGCCCTCGCGTGCGCTCCTGCAAACCTCCCTGCGTTTTCTTTCATCGGCAATGATGATATTGAAGTATGACGTACAGATTCTATTTGCGTTTTTTTTTTCTTCATAATTTAAATGTGTTTAGTGGAGCATAATCGGTATATAAAAAAGACACCAACAGTGACCGCAAAACGGTTGAAGCCCGAAACTTTCTGATGTTCTTGAGCCACAAAACTTGAGCCACAAAAACAGTGATGGCCTGTAGCTGAGCCGGTTGGTTATTCATGCTTACTTATTACCAGCTGAACGTTAGGAAAAGCGACGGAGAGAGAAAGAGACACACCGCTGGACTAGCAACCTTTTTAATAAACTTCCTTTTCCTTGACCTCATCCTAAAAAGGGTAGCTTCTTCTTCTTCAGTCAGAGCTCAGACAGAAACTTCCTTTTTTTTCCCCCACGAACCGTGGAGTTTTCCTCTTCTTCGACTTTCGGATCTTGCAAAACCTCCTTCTTTTTGTCTTTTACACTTCCGGCGGTCTCAGCCTCGTTTAACTCGGTCGGATCGTGGAGTCAAAAAGTCACAACTTGGTTCATCCGAGGAGCCGCTCTCCTCAGATACATTTTTTCTTTGGGCAAGAGCGCGATGGAGGCAACACTCACGCATTCTCCCTCCCGATCCTCAATGGCCAGCGCCTCGAGGAGCTCCCTTCCAAGCTGCTTCCTGTGTTTTGCGATGACGGTAATGTTTGTGAAATCAGGAGCACATTTGCAGTCCCGACAGTGTGCCGAAATGTGGCCCGACGACGTTAGTGCGGCCACAGACGCTGCATGTTCTCTGGTGCGGTCGTTTATGCACCGCCCTGTTTGCCCTATGTAGCTTTTGCCACATGACATAGGGATCTTGTAAACAACTCCTTTTTCGCATGGGGCGTAGGGTGTTCGATGCGCAGTGCTGCAGGTCGTCGTCCCGTTCTGGGCGGTGTTCTGGTTCACCCTACGGCACATGGCGTACGCCTTGTTGGGGGCGGAGCACAAAACGTGGATGCCTTGTCGGCCGGCGATCTTTTTTAACCGATGAGTAATGCCGTGAACATATGGGACCACTACGAATGGGATGAGCCTCGACAGCTTCTTGGAGCTCCTGACCGCCTATCTTTCTGCGACGGTGGTGTCACACCAAGAACAGCAATTCTTACAAAAAAGCGGGGTGTGCATCGGTTCTCGAGTCGCCCCCTACTTGAGCGACTTGTACCTAGCAGCGTGCGGGAGGACCATTCAAGACCAGTTAAAGGATCAACGCATCGAGGCCATCTTTCGGTATGTTGACGACTTCCTCATACTAAGCAACTCCGATGCAGATGAGGAGGGTAGCGGGTGCTTAGACGTGGTCATGCGCAGCTTCGAACGTGGCTGCCACGGATTGGCTTTTACCCATGAACAATCTATACGGTTTCTAGATCTCTCATTGGAGTTTCAACCTTCCCACGTATGCTGGAGTTATGAACCCCGTTCATGTAAGGGGTTCCTTCCGAATACCTCGGAGCATTCCAAAAACGTAAAACGGGGGCTGGCCACCAAAGCTCTAGTCTCGGCGCTACAGAAGTCCTGCCCTCATAAGGTGGGGCGCAGCTTTCAAAGACAGCTGGGTCGACTCCAGGATTCTGGGTACTCGAGTACCCTTCTCGTACCGATTTGTGAGAAGCTTTGCAAGCAAATCCGACAAAATCCTGAGAAAAATCAAACAACGCAAAAGAAACCGCCAAAGCCTTTCGTAGTGGTCCCATATGTTCACGGCATTACTCATCGGTTAAAAAAGATCGCCGGCCGACAAGGCATCCACGTTTTGTGCTCCGCCCCCAACAAGGCGTACGCCATGTGCCGTAGGGTGAACCAGAACACCGCCCAGAACGGGACGACGACCTGCAGCACTGCGCATCGAACACCCTACGCCCCATGCGAAAAAGGAGTTGTTTACAAGATCCCTATGTCATGTGGCAAAAGCTACATAGGGCAAACAGGGCGGTGCATAAACGACCGCACCAGAGAACATGCAGCGTCTGTGGCCGCACTAACGTCGTCGGGCCACCTTTCGGCACACTGTCGGGACTGCAAATGTGCTCCTGATTTCACAAACATTACCGTCATCGCAAAACACAGGAAGCAGCTTGGAAGGGAGCTCCTCGAGGCGCTGGCCATTGAGGATCGGGAGGGAGAATGCGTGAGTTTTGCCTCCATCGCGCTCTTGCCCAAAGAAAAAATGTATCTGAGGAGAGCGGCTCCTCGGATGAACCAAGTTGTGACTTTTTGACTCCACGATCCGACCGAGTGAAACGAGGCTGAGACCGCCGGAAGTGTAAAAGACAAAAAGAAGGAGGTTTTGCAAGATCCGAAAGTCGAAGAAGAGGAAAACTCCACGGTTCGTGGGGGAAAAAAAGGAAGTTTCTGTCTGAGCTCTGACTGAAGAAGAAGAAGCTACCCTTTTTAGGATGAGGTCAAGGAAAAGGAAGTTTATTAAAAAGGTTGCTAGTCCAGCGGTGTGTCTCTTTCTCTCTCCGTCGCTTTTCCTAACGTTCAGCTGGTAATAAGTAACCAC
The DNA here is from genome assembly GCA_013358835.2 of Ixodes persulcatus. Lineage (NCBI taxonomy): Eukaryota > Metazoa > Arthropoda > Arachnida > Ixodida > Ixodidae > Ixodes > Ixodes persulcatus. The sequence continues at coordinate 13,724 of JABSTQ010003883.1, forward strand.
AAAAACACTTAAACCAAAAACTTAAACCACAAAAGAAAGAAAAGACAACTTACCCTGCAGAATTAGAGTTCCTGTATAGGCTCCCTACGGGAGCCAGATTTGCGCGTTTGATTCCACGTGCCGCGTGGAATCAAACGTGCGCCGCTTATTATAGACACTAAATTCTTTAGTTCAGTATCCCTTTAAACCCTTGGAGTACGCAGCGCTATTTGATTCCCCTGGTGCCTGAAGGCTGTACGAAAATCAACATGGCGGTGCAGCGAAACCAAAACCGAAACCGCAGGGCAGCACCATTGTGCTTGGATGAATGGCTGGTAGCTTGCGCCACCTAACATACAAACTGAAACAAGCTTTTTCTTTTTTTTTCTCGCCCGGTTTTTGCGTTGCTTTGCTAGGGTTCTGCTGCTTTACAGCTAGTTTTCGGGTTTCGATGCTGGTTAATGTGCGTTAAAACGCACACAAGCCAGAATTTAAACGCGTGACCAGCAGCAAAGCAGCAGAAACCTAGCAAAGCAACACGAGTGACATAAACACGAAATATGCAATGCTCGTTCTTTTGCGCTCATTTTTATTCCATAGTCAGTATAAAGTACAGAAGAAATTCCTGATTATTTTACACACAAGAATCAAAGAAATGAATAACAACAAAACTGGATAAAAAGTTATGGTTACGTGCAACGAAGGGAATGATATGCGTCTTTGCAAAAACACTTCCATAAATTTACATGAAATCTCTGTAGGTTCGTGATCCTTTTCGAGGATCTTGGCGTGTACTCACAAGCCTTGCGCCGCCAAGTCACAGGTGTAAAGCCTAGAAGAAAAGTTGAATTGCTTGATTGACCTTTCTGTGCCTAGGGCGAGCATATAATTCTGTATCTCCTTTCAAATAGCGGTACTTCAAGTTGAACACTGCGACCCGAAACTCTCGTATCTCCTCTCGGGTTTGTCTCCTCCTTGAGTTGAATGCCTCCACGCTAAATGGCAGTCATTTCTAATTTGATTACACAAGTAAGAATAAGTAAAGACCGACGACGGTGTCCCTCAATCGGAATTAAACAAAGTATTGCCATTGAGGTTAGAAACAGAAGCTCAGCTCCCTGGCGTTGAACGGTTAGAAAAAAGGATATCGATAGTCCTCCCTAATGGGAGGAACGGTCTCGTAACCTATGTCCCTCTAGAAAAGGAGAAACATTCGTCCCTGAAGCAGGGGAGTAAAGTTCCTCCGTCGCCTGCATCTCATTATGGCGGCCCCAAACCGAGAAAATTTACCTCACTAAGGCTTAACAAGGACGCTACTTTTTTTGTACGGGACCAGAGGAGCAGCAAATTAAAGCGTAACACGAGCTTTCCGCGAACTGTTGTTATTTTCGAAGCCAGATTCCCCCGCAGGTAAGGAAACTTGCGTTTTAAAAGCAGTTACTCAGTTCTCTCGTCGTCAGCACTGCGATGCTAAACGGAGATAACCGATACTCAGTTACTTCGCGCACTTTACGTCTTACCTTTGCTATTCCTTGAGTCACAATTCCTTCGTCAACCGCACATCACGGAGGAATGGCAAACCAATCCGCGAAACCAAAAGCCGCTCTCAAAAGAACAAACTCGAAGCCGCTGTTTAGCGCGTAGCGTGAAAGAAGGTTAGTTAAATCGCTTGCCACCAGATGGCAGGGTGAAGCAGAGTAATTGCAGGTAGCTAGGCTCGGTGGCGCTAGGTACCGCCCAACTCATGTTCTACAAAAAATATCCTAATTTCCTCACGCAACCATGGCGCTTCGGGATCTTGGGGAACCTTTATTATACACACATGTAGACACATTACGCATACTAAAAGCATCAGCTGAACATACTTTGAGCGCATACACATACATGGCACGTACAGACATCAATACAACAGCACACTAACCCAATCACTACTCCGGAGCTAAAAAAAAATTGGTTTGCTCTGTATGTTTATACAGCCTTGATGGAGATACGCCTCAACGGGTAATCGGTCTCTTAGCTGGAGATGAGAAATTTAGCCAGTGCAATACAACCACTCACCTGGGGGTTTTAACGCGCATCACGCACTCTACTCCGTTTCACCTTATGTTGTACCGCAGCGAAGGCTAGAAGCGCGAGCTCATAGCGTTGGCAGCTGCCCTTAATGCACGAGAGCTTGTGCCGCCGAGACGCGCACTGGAGCAAGCAGCTCGCGCTCGTAGCCTTCCCTGTGGTACATCATAACGTGAAACTAGAGTATAGTGATTACACAAACGCGTGCCGGTACGAAACTCATCCAGATCGAAACGGGCAGGGGTGGCGGGGATCGAACCCAGGAGGTTCCCAGCGCAAGCTGAGACGCGTTAGCCCACTCGGCCAATTCCTCTTTTTTTTTCCTTATTTCCGGTTAAGACAAAATGAAAAGTCACACAGTCATTCACATACGCAGTGATGTGATTGGCCTAGGTTGTTTTGGCGCAAAATTCGGAGCAGCCAAGACAGCGTTTCGGAGCAGCAAAAGTGGCCTTTGGAGCAGCCAAAACAGTGTTTCGGAGCAGCAAAAGTGGCGCCTCGAGCAGATATTCTTAGAAAAATAAAAATATTAATTTTAAGTGGTGGACAAACGAAGGACACTTTGCTCGCCGCAATAAACCAATTGACGATGATATTTCAATGACAATTGAAATGCCACTGACATGGACCAATT
>JABSTQ010003884.1:0-147699 GCA_013358835.2 Ixodes persulcatus
GCACCAACTCTGATTGTCAGCTGCAGCCACCTCACCTCGTTCAAATTGTTAAGGATTTTGCCTTGAAGATTTCACAGAAAAGGTGCTGCGCTTTTAGCTTTACAAGGCACCTATGCGAAAACGTCTAATTGGGACCGGTTGGCATCTCGACTGGTTTCAATTGGGACTAACTGGTCCCAAGTGGGAATTAGCTGACACCACTAGAGTCCAACTGGGCTAGCTTAGGGGTCAACTGGCTTGAACCATTCCCAACCGGAGTCAACTGGCTTGACCATGCCCAGATGGGGAACGAGTGGGTAAACTGGACCAGTTAAGGAGTTAACTGTTGGAGGGATTCCCGAGGGAGTTTTTTAATGTTTTCCCCCTTCCCAGTTGGGGTTCACATGCTGTGTCAATTTCGACAAGATGGGGGTATTGATCTTCGCTGTACATAAATAAACCTTTATTTACTAGGTATACATTTTGTATTTATAAAAATATGTATAATGGCAACATACATATTTTTTTTATAATTGCAATATAATTAGCGGCATAAGGTGTTTACTTTACTTAAATTAACTTTATGTACATATTAAAATGTATTACACATTTATATAAAGACCTACTATTTATATTTTTTTTTTAAATCGAACCCAGCAGGCCGCCGTGACGTGCACGCGGATTAGTTTACGCGTAGTCGACAGATGGCGCTGCACATGCGACGCGGGAACAAATGGCTAGGTAACGTAAACTACCGCCCGTTCCAAAGGCTCAGCCGGATTCATCCATCCACCATCCATCCGGTGGTCGGTAGAGAAGGGAAGCCATCGCCGAAGTTGGTGTATTGATAAACGTGTCCGTTATGAAATGTCAAAACCATATCTGCGCTTGTTGCGACCCAACTAAAATCGCCCTGGTGGTCACGGGAACTTCGAGGGTAGAAAGCTGCAGTTCAGCGATCGGAGGGCACCCAGGGAAACAGACGGAAGAGAAAACAGCTGCGAGGGCACAATGGTAAAATGGCGGAAAGTCTACAGGTTGAAACAGGAGACGGCAGGCTCTTTAACACCGACCGGAAAATTCGGTTTCTTAACCTATCGCGCTAACCTTTGTGCAGCGTTGCCCACAGTGGTGCATTTTTTTTTGTAAAAATTTGCAAAGAACGAACTTACCTGAGGAAAAAAGTAAAGAAAGAAAAAGGCTTAGCTCCTATGGAAACGCAGCGACGCCACCGGTCTTCAAACAACACGGCGCCGTTTCCACACGGAAGACAAGAGATGGCGCAAGCGGTGGCAACGCCAACTGCTGCCAACGAACGAGCAGACGCACCCGAGAGCCGGCGCTTTTAGAAGACAAGGAACTGCAGTTCCTTGATGTTACCGCGCCTGTCTGTGTTTCTGCGACTGTCGCCGCCTGCGGAACGCGCGCCGCTTTTGGGTCGAAAGATTGTCTGCTAAAAACAACGCCGGCTCCGGCGCCCGTATGCTCTATCGTTGGCGGCGTCGTTGCGCCATCTCGTTGTCTCCCGGTGCGAAACGGCGCCGTGTTGTTTGCAGACCGGTGGCGTCGCTGAGTTTCCATAGGAGCTAAGCCTTTTTCTTTCTTTACTTTTTCCTCAGGCAAGTTCGCTCTTTGCAAATTTTACAAAAAAAATGCACCATCTGTGGGCAACGCTGCACAAAGTCGTAGCGCGATAGGTTAAGAAAACCGAATTTTCCGGTCGATTTAAGAGCCGGCCGTCTCCTTGTTTCACCTGTACATCGAAAATGTTCGACTGTTGTGACACAAGCAATTGGAAATGTTTGATTGTAAGGTGGGAGCGCAACCGCATCCTACCAGGACTTCACCTGCGCAACGCGGAAACACGGGTGAGCACCTTTCTTCACGCGATGGAGAGAAGCTGGGGACGTCGCCACGGATGCTGACAGACGCCAGCGGCTTATCTTTCACCTCGCACGAATACTAGCTCTGAAAGGGAGATTCAATCGTCGCAATTAGCTAACGAGGCAGCTGAAGCGGTCCTTACAGAGCTACACTGCGCTTCCTTCAAACCCGGAAACGTGGACGTCACCGAACCTATTTATTCTCGTTCTCGGTTTTTGACAATAAAGTCTGGTCAATCTTGCATTTTGTGCCGTGTTTCGTTGCTGGAGTTGGCACCAGCGGGGCCAATCGGTTCCGTAAACCAGCTACACCAGTTGGATCCAACCAATAATTTAGCTCGCCACGCGCGCAGGTCAATTTCCAGTTCCCCTTTTTATGGCCAGCCTTGCAATCTTTGCCGCCCTATATTCGCGCTCTTTAGTGCAGCGACATAACGCACATACATACATTGTTGCCCATCCGGCTTGGGTGGACGCCGTCGCGGCCGATCCACTGGTGCCACTCGTCAGCCAGCCCGTCGAGGAACGTGAACCCTTCCCTGCGACACAACTCTCGCAGCAGCGAGTTCACCTCTCAGTGACGGTCATTTAAAGCCTCGATCTCTGCAGCGTGACTACGCTGCCATTGCAATGAGCAGAACCTATTCTCCCGTCTCGGAAGAACGGCAGAAAAGACAATCTGCATCATTGGATTGCGTTCACAGATCTGGGCAGCTAGACGACGATATTTGTCGATGTACACGCTGGCACTAATATTGGAATTATTAGTGCCGACGTGCAGGATGACAACATCAAAATTGGGTAGCCTCTCAGACACCTGGGAAAACAAGTGCTCGATTCTAATACCACTAAACGCCGCAACCTCAACAGCCATCCGACTATTCAATTGGAAGTACTGGGGCAAGTACTTCACCATCGAATCGCCGGCTACCAAAACTCGAGGCATGTTGGGGGTGCGATCAAGGCTAAAATACAAAGAGTAGCACTAGATACGGAAAATGTATTGCTAAAAAGAACACGACAATGCTAAACAAAACGCTTCAAAGAGTGCGAAAATCAGGCAAAAGAGCTTGCGTGACCGGAGCCGACAGCAGCGCGGCCAGGAAGTAATGGTACATGCAGCACGGGGCAGGACCCGACCACAGAAGACTGCAGCGGCAGACGCACATGGTAGGGCACATGTCATAACAAAGGCAACATCCGGGGCCGGAGATGATACGTCACTTCCGGCGTCGAAGGAGTGATTTCCACACGGGCGTCTCTCCTCCGACGGGACTACGTCACTTCCGGCGTCGGAGGAGTGATTGCACACAGGCCTCACTCCTCCGACGGGCGTCGGAGGAAGCACTTCCTTTTTGTAATGAGCCGCCGCAGACTGCTGCCGCGAAGCGGCGTAAGCGCAGCGCGCGCCCCCGTTATTCGCTAAAACGTCATTCGCTCATGAGCCCAAACATCTCGCGCTTGCAACGCCACCAAGATACAGTAACAATATTTATTCCAAACACGAAATGCTACAATTTGAGGAAAAACAAATTTTTTTGGTCCATGCGTCGCCTCGGCAAGAGGAGTCTCGTGTACTGACCTTCGCCGATAAATGTTCGTGCGTCGCAAGCATCAAGTTGCCGGTGATAGTTTCTCACCTTACTGGGTTTTCCAAACCGAGTGCAATATGATCCCGCTTTGAAAATCGCAGTCGCGAGGATGCCGCCGACGTCGCGCTCAAGACGCCGCCAAAGCGGCCGCAGCCATGGTAGCCGCCATTTTTTAAGTGTGCTCGTCTTGGCTGTAGCCAACTTCTTATCACAATCCCCTTGCGTAGCTAAAATAGCGCACGCAAAGCGCAAAACGTGGTTAGCGGTCGACGCATGCGCAGTGGCGACGACGCTATTCTTTGCGTACGCAAAGCTTTAGTTTAGTTTGCGCGCGCTTCGCTAGCCAAGGAAGGAAATTTAGAAAGTGCAGCACGACTGCTAGCCTGGGTGTCTTTCACTTGCATCGCGCAGGAGAGATAAACAACAGTGCGCCGGTACGGTGTTCACCAAAATCGAGGCGGCAGCAAAGCGAGCCTGGTCTTCATTGTCCTGTTATGTCCTTCACAGAAGCGACTTCGAGATCTACCCGTCCCCGGGAGGGAGCATGCCGGGCCGGAGGTGCCGAAGACGGGTGCAGGTGGCTGTGAAACCACGGGAAGAAGGTACTTCCGATACTGTTTGGCCAACGCTCCTGTGTCTGATGGAAGGAGCTGATAGTTTTGTTTTGTTTTAGGGGGTAAAACGAGCAGAAAGGAAAACGTGGGGGAATCGGCTTTGCCGGTGTGCAGGTTATGACAATGGGATACAGGGATGCTTGTCTGATACAGACATCTCTGTTTCCCACCCAAATCGTTCATAATGTGGGTTTTCTATGATAACGACTCAAAAGTGCTTGTATGTAGCCAGTTTGTCTCCTTGTTGTCTATAGGAATATTGATGTCAATGGGAACCATATTAAAGGGGCCCTGCAATCATATTTAAGCGTCTGCCTTTTTTGCGGTTTTCACGTCTCTTGGGGTTCGGGAAAGCCAGCGGGCACGGAGAGAGTAACTAAATATCAGTGCGTCATATTTTAACCGGACGACGCGGAAACCTCCTCCGCCTACGAGGGCGACCCGCGTTGCCGAAAGCGCGCGAAATGTGACGTCTTTGGTCCTGGGCTTACTACTGGTCAGAGACGCTAAAAGCTTTTTTTTTCAGTCGAGATACAAAATATGAGTGTCGAGAACCGTTTCAATTATGTATGAAACTAGTTTTTGTTCAGTATTTTAGATCAGAAAAGAAACAAATGCAGTTTATAAAGTACGGAAACAAGAAATGACCCGTCGACATACCCGCCACCAAGCGGCGGAAAACACGGCGCATACTAGAAAGGGCTAGTGGGATGAGGCCCCGACGAACGTCGAGCGTAGAAAAATCCGGGATGTACGATACAAAATATGAGTGTCGAGAACCGTTTCAATTATGTATGAAACTAGTTTTTGTTCAGTATTTTAGATCAGAAAAGAAACAAATGCAGTTTATAAAGTACGGAAACAAGAAATGACCCGTCGACATACCCGCCACCAAGCGGCGGAAAACACGGCGCATACTAGAAAGGGCTAGTGGGATGAGGCCCCGACGAACGTCGAGCGTAGAAAAATCCGGGATGTACGCGGCGGCGCTGTGATCGTATACCGGCTCGAGGATCCGATTGGTTCCGAGCGTTCCGAAGGCCTTCGGCGCGGGCTTGGTCGGCGATTTGGCCATTTGGCGGTATGGCAGCGCGAAGTGGCTCCCATTCTAAACTGATCTTTACCCCGTGTTTGCTGTCGTTTATGGCCAATGAAGTGTTATGCCGAATTAGTCTTTAATCGGGCAGCAAATGCAATGCGAGCCGCCCTGGCCGCCCACTTCATACATCCTATCCAACACATGCTTTAGTGGCGCCCTCTGGAGCCGTCGACACTGAGTGCGGCAGCCGTGAACACTCGATGAGCCCACTACCCCTCCTCTAGTTCACGGCCACTCAAGCCAGGACCTACGACGTCATGAAGGAGGTTATTTTTTGCTTGTTTTTGTAATTCTAATTTGCCTATAACTTTTAAAATAAAGCAAAATTTGAGAAAAGAAAAGTTTCATTAAGTTACTACGTTCAGTGCGCTCAGGTTCGGTGCAAATTAAAAACCAGTAAAAAGTCATTGCAGGGCCCCTTTAAGAATATGGGATTATGTAAGGAAGGAACAAGTGTCTGGTAATTCACTGAGGAGCTCTTTACCATTTGTGGTTAGAGTTAAAGGGGTTAGGACATAAAAGTTAAATGGGTACATTATTTTTGAAATGGAATGCTCATTAGCTAACTAGTATATACATTAGGTTTCACAATTTTTAGAGCTTTAGTAACAGCAATAATCAAGTTACGAATGTTGATCGTTTTTGTCTGGTGACCAGGCAACACTGCCCGAGTCAGTCGCACCATGGTGCCCATAAACCACGTGATCGTCATATTTAGTTGAAAGCTCTCTCATTTTAGGTGCCCCCACTCTCGCCCTAGCTCGCCTCGTCACGGAATGATTGCGCACTCATGCTAATCTTCAACTCCAACGCAACTCTCGCTCTCGCCCCCTTGCCCTTTGATTTCGCACCCTACATCCATGTGTGAAACCGTCACTAACGACGGCGAGTTTGTCTGTGACGATCTCTTTGTCCTCGCCGGAGCCGGTTGTCAGCACGTCGAAGTCAAAATGACCAGCTTCCAACATCTCTCGATAATAATCACTCTCATCGTTGCTGTGATCAGTGTCGAACACTCCAACAAAGCGAGCAATGTCATGAATGTCATCGTCTTGAAACTGCATGCCCAAGATGCGGAGGGTCCCGCATATAAATCAATCTATCCACGAAACTATTTCATTTACAAAATAAATTTAGCAAAAATATAGGAATATACATTAGGTCATAGTAGTATACAGGGTGTCACAAAAAAAAAATTTACAGGGTTTTTTTTATCACAAAAACAAACTAGGCATCGCCGAACGCTCATTCTCCACCCAAAGGTAGCGCTAGAGGCCACTACCAGATGCCAAAGTTTCAGCCCGATTCGATACCTTATTAAAAAGTTAGAAGTGATTTTCTGAAAATTTCAATGGGAAAATGGAGCCCATTTTTGCCCATTTTCGGTTTCTGGTGCCATAGAGCCCCATGTATTCGAAAACTCCGTCGGCCGCCATTTTCCCATTGAAATTTTCAGAAAATTACTTATAACTTTTGAATAAGGTATCGGATCGGGCTGAAACTTTCGGCATCTGGTTGTGACCTCTAGCGCTACCTTTGGGCGGAGAATGTACGTACGGCGATGCATAGTTCATTTTTGCGGTAAAAAAAAAAAACGTGTAAATTTTTTGTGACACCCTGTATATCTCATACTTTGTTTTTGGCCTGTCCTAACCCCTTTAAGGTTTAAAATCCTATAAGAGGTGTTCACGTGTCATCAGCACAAGCCGTGCGTAAAAATTATTGCCTGCCGTGAACGACAGTTTCGATGGTGCGAAAGGAGTCTGCCGAACGCTTGCTGTCAGCATGCACTTAACGCCAGAGCAAACAGCTTTGGCCGTCGGTGAATACTCTCTATAGCCAGGTGGCTGCTTGTGCCAAACCGTAATAGCCGACACCGAGCGACCTCACGCCTGCTCTTGCTGTCGCTCCTCTTAACCAAACACTGCATGAACAGGCTACGCTGCGGACATTGTTGGAGTTTGGCCATTTCCCTTCCCATAATATGGCCATAAACACGAACCCAACTATTCGCTGGTGGGCAGATGGTTACCGAGCGCAAGCAAGCGTGTGGCGCAGGGGTTGTGTCTAGTCCGTGCGTTTTGTTAGGAATCAAAAAATTTCCGAAGAGAGAAAAATTAAATGGCTGCTCTTAAAGGGGCACTCAAGTGCTTTTTGGAGAAGCTTGTTTTTGGAAGGATATTGTTTGTTGGGCGTCAATCAATAAAAATTACCAGTTGTGAATGGCAAGATGCCCTAGTAAACTCACAGAAATAGGAATACAGAGGCACTATTTTCTCTTGGGGGGGTCCATCCCCTGTCCCTACTTCCTCCATAAAATTTGTCCAATAAAAATAGTTAATTCCTTGGAGATTTTGAAAGTTTCTATGATTGCTTGTTTTAGGCGCATGTACATTTTATTTTGACAAATATTATTTGAAAGCGTCCACACTATGTGTTCTCCTCGCCTTGTAACGAGGGAGTGATCTGCCCACGCGGCTTCCTCTTCGGAAGCGCCTCGCTCGGAGCTTATCTCTCCGCGAGAACAATAAGGAAAAGGTTCCTCTTCCCGAGGCTCCCACTTATCTTGTTCTCAAAGCAAGGTTCCCCAATTCTCCGACATCCGCTTGTTGAAACATTTACTTGTATTCTCTTCCGTGTGATGCCGAACGTTTGCGTAATAAAGATGTGGCCGAATCAAAAAAGAAAAAAAACATTCTCAAAGGTTGCTGGTTTTTCGCTCTGCTGGAGAAGGACCCACGGAGACGTGAATGGTTATGTGTCGCCGGGCGAGATAACGACACCGAGGACCTGAACCAGACTCCCCGTTTCTGTGTCGAACATTTTGAGACGTCTGCATTTGCCAGCGGTAACCGCAGATGCCTTCGATGCACTGCTCTGCCAATGCTTCTGCTTCCCTTTGCTGGCGGGATTGAGGAACCCCCGAAAAAGTGCCAGAGAGTCTTGGTGAGTGTTTTGGTCGTTTTTTGAGTTTCATGAACCTTGCATTCTGCAGCAGTCTGCGGGACATATAGCGGGAGTTCCCGAGAAAAGAGAATCATGTTTTTCAGCCCGGGTAAATCAACTATGCATCGCATAAAGCTCGAACTCATGAGAATGTGACTTAGCGGTTAGGACAGAGTGTGAAAGTTTAAGATAAACAATGCTAACCAAAAAAACAACAAAAAACTTTGAGTTGAAATTTACTTAAGCCTAATATCTCCAAAACAATAATTGACATTGCGCACCTGTAGCATCTATTTCAGTCAAAACAGCTTGGCAGCAAAAAAAAAAAAACAATATTGTATTTCTTACAGACAAGTGTTCTTTATTGATATAAATCGCACAAGCGTCCATAATGACATTTATTGTTTTGCAGATATTTGGCTTAGATGGACGACGGCTCACAAAGAAATTTTTGTTTCTCAATTATCTTCTAGGTCAGGTAACGTGTTCTCAAACTTTCTTGCTCTATCCAAATCGCTAGCATCACATTCTCACAGAGTTCAAGCTTTCTGTGATGCATAGTTTATTTACCCGGGCTAAAAAGAAAACACTGTTCTCTTTTCTCGGAACTCCTTTGCCTGTATGTTCGGAACTGAGGGTGTTTGGAAGAAGAGAAAACCGTGCTTTTCGGCCCGCATAAATAAACTCAGATCATAGAAAGCTGAATACCGCTGAGAATGTGACGCGTGTGGTGGTGTCAGTGACGCGTGTGGTGGTGACAGAATTGTAAAGTTTGAGAGCATAACGTTGTCTAGATAACAAAGTAAAAACAAAATACTACATTTATCTACGAGCCGATGTTCAGCTAAGCCTAATTATTCAGCAATTATTTTCCGGGTACCTGTCGTTTCGTCGAAACTCGTTTCGTGGAATTATGTTTCGTGGACAACTTTTCATGGGCACACGTTTCATCGACACGGACATTTTATCAACAGTACCTACGCGAATCACATGCTTTAGGGACTTTTAGTCGTGCGTGTATCACTGGGGTGCGCGTTAACCCACACTTACGCCTGCATTCATGCCGCTTTGTGGCGACAGTCTCGTGCAGGTTATTACGGAGAAAAAGCTAATCTCAGCTGTCAATGAAACAATTTGTAAGTGAAACAATATGTTAATGAAACATTGTGTGTCGATGAAACAATCTGTCGAAACGGTTCAATGAACTGATTGCCATTGTTCTTTTCCTGCCCTTTTTATTCTACAAGTTTCCCATCTTTTACCAGTCTCGGGTTATTTTCAACATGATCAACATCCAACAGCTCACCTGCACACTCACTGTATTTTCGTTAGTAGTGATGCATAGTTTATATACGCAGACCAAAATGTACAATCCTCTGTTTTCACTAACAGCCACCACATCCATTTTGGGCAAGTCATCAGCGAAGGTTCTTTTTTTCGTCCCGCCTCTGGCTCGAGCTTCATAGCGTGGAACAACACTTAGTTGTCTTGTGAGATTGAAATGTGCATGCGCAGCCAAAGCAAGACGGAACGAGCGAATATGGAAACTTGTCATCCAAATGAGATGCCCTGTGCTTTTCGTGCGGGTTTTCTTGAAGGGCACGTGCACCTAGCTACCAAGTCCAAGCTGTGCACTTGACAAACTTTCGTCTATGAACGGCCACTTGTGCGTAAGCAAGATTTTGTGCCAGAAGCTCTCAAGATAGCGAGTTCAGGCACAATTTGTTTTCATCTATCAAAATTACTTTCTTGCCAAACACCTGAGTTTTTCACAAATCTGCGAGGATGATGGTGTGTATATGTGATTAATGCATGAAAGACAATCTCCAATATTGGCCGTTTTTGTTTTTGTTTCTCCGTGGCATCTCAATATTTACAACATTGAGAGATGGTGGTATGACCCTATCTTGAGTTTGCACGCAACTATGCTGTACTTGACGTAACAACTTCAACAGTCACTGCTGCCAAACTATGAACCGTTGCAACATAAGATGTGCAGGAAGAGCTCTACCTCCTATTATACGGAGAAAAATTCTCTATGCAATACAAAAGTACATTTTTATGGCGTTGCAGAATAGGACATTATGAAACATACACTCCCATAACTACTGACAGTTACGTATTGTGAGGTTGACGTTAGCAACTGCCACTCATACCAGAACAGTGCCACGGGCACACCATATAGAGTACACCAGGGGACACCGTCCGTTTTCTGTGAGGGTGAAGGTTTGCTTTCTGTGTGCAAAGCCTCTCCTGAAGATATTATGTTGCAACAGAATACAAACAAATGCAAGCATCATGTCTCAGTTTTGTGCCCTATGCTTGTAACTACATGCACTGCACATAAAAGGGGCTTATGAAGGCTTGCAATTACATGTGTTGACTTGACCAAAAGAGATGGCAGAGGCCAACTCTTTTAGTTTGAGGGGTGCTACTTATAGGCCAGAAAATACAATACTTATTATTTGTGGCACATTTAATTTTTAATTAAATATTGCTATCCTGCAGGACCTGACTTGCAGTCGTGCACTACAAGTAAAACACTGACCGCTACCAGACCACCAAACGGGGCAATCCACGTTTCACGGTGACCACCTCAAGGCACAGAAAGGGCATGCAACAGCACAAGAAAACAGATTAAACTTTGGTAGTTGTTGCTTCCAATCGAGGGCCTTGCTTGGTGTATTTCGGGATGTTATCATGCAGGTGCTTTTAATTTCACAGTACATTGGAAAGCTAATCCGAGAGGTGATGGCCAGCAACAGGCAGTGCACGTCCCTCAGTGAGGTGGCAGTGACCAACAGGCACATCTTTCCAATGCCCATGAATGCTGCCTTCACGAGGAGGCCTTCTAAAAAGGAACTTGTGGAGGTAAGGAGGTCCTGATTTGCCCAGGATACCCTGTGAGGGCCCCTCTCAAATCTATCATGTCACCCTTGCAGTCAATGGTAAGTGTATAAGGCCCCCGACCTGCCAGATGAAGCGGTTTCAGGCGGAGGCAACAGATTTTGTGTCGCAGGACATCTGCATCGGCCAAGCCAACACGAGTGGAAAGGGAATCTTGCAGACCCGCATCCTATCTTGTTAGGAGAGCCCGACCTGCGGCAAGGAAATGTCAGTTCTAACTGCATTTATTTTTGAAAGGAATTCAAATTTGTTGGGATTTTGAAGTTTCGATTCCAGGACCGTTGACCAGCCAATCAATGGGCGACACTGGCGTGCAACTGCTGGGAGCTGCCCTTTCCAGCCAGATATGGGGAACTTTGATACTGCCAGTCATAACAAAACAGAAAAAAGCCAGTGCTGCAGCATTTTCTTTATAACCTACTCATTGCAAATTGGCTACCTCTGTGCAGATCTCTGTGACGGCGATAGTCTAGCCCTACATGGCACTACCAACTGCATTGCTTCGTCAATAACGCAAGGCAAGTGGTGACCAGTAGACCATCAAAGCCAAAGATCTTATGCAGCTCTTTACAAGTGATCCCAGTCCAAGTTCACAGGCTTAGTATGCTGCCAACGTTTTGCTAATGTGCCGAGAAACTGACAAAAAGGAGACGAGAGCACACAAGGACGTCGGAACGCCGACCTCTGGTTAAAATGATTGTTGGGTGGACCTAAGGCTAGCTGCCTTTGTCTTCACTGCATTTGCCGAACGCGTTTGAATGCAAAAGCTGAACGTTGCGTGCCGGTGTTTTGTATTCAAACACATTCATTGAGTGCAGTGGAGATAAAGCAGCTAGCTTTAGGTCTACCAACTAATCATTCGAACTAGAGCTCGGCATTCTGATGTCCCTGCGCACTCTTGTATCCTCAAGTTCCCAGTGCACTGAGGCACTGAAACCCCAAGAATTATAAGCTATACAACTTACAAGTTTGTCTATTTTTTGTGTGCGTCGCACATTTGTTTACCCTTCATCCGCGTGCGTCCACATGCTTGCCCCCCCCCCCCCCCCCTTAATTTTGCCCAACGACGGTGCTTGCTTGCTTGATTTATCATTGCGCATTCCTCGTGCTCTTTATGCTATCCGTTGCTTGGTGTGCCTCTTCTTGCATTCCGATGCACCAAAGACGTGTTTAGAAACACCTGCTGTCCACATATCTTTTAATGTCCCTCGCACATAATACAGTATTGACTTTTCTTTTCATGTGCTGCCATGCTGACATCCTGAAGAGGCTGCACCTTGGCAAAGCAGCTCTCCTGTTGGTTTTTAATAAATGGGACTTTTATTGAGGAGGTAGACTGGAACTGTAAAAACCAAATTTGGGCAAATGTGCATGACAGCAGACAATCACGCACATTAAGACCATTCAGACTTGCAAAGGCAAACACATTTTCCCGTCTCCACCACGGTTTCCCAGGTGGCATTCAAAGCGCCGAATTATCGGAATGCCGAAATTTAAAACACCGAAAATTCAAAAAGCCGACAAATTAAAACATCAAAATGCCGAAACATCAAAATGCTGGCATCACCTAGTTATAGTGGAAGTTAAGTTTCTTGGCAAGGTACATTTTCTTGGCAAGGTGATTAAAGTTAGGGGAGAGGGTTTTCCAGCGGATATGCACACACTTTCGCCTTCATTTCTAATAGCCATGAATGGTTGTCCCTGAGTATAGCTTCCCTTCGCATGGTTCAAGCCTTCAAAAAAGGACCAATATATTTCTGCTTATCTCTTCGCATAGCAGAGCGATTCCTTGTTTCTTGCATTTAAGACAGATAAATTGTGTGCAATTCCTCGAAGAAAGTTTAAAACGTTGACGTCCCAGTTGCCCGGAGCAGCTGCCAAATGATTTTCGCGCAACTTTTGCTTTGTGAGCGGCGGGGTTGGCCTCCAATCGCCCCCTCGATGGCGTCTTCGACTCTAGCTTGCTCCCTTTTCATGGTGGTGATGAGCCGGAAGACGCGCACGTGGTGTCCACCAACCAATATCTCCCATCGTCGATGCCATGCCGCAATGGCGTTGTAGCCCCTTGGAAATTCGTTCTGAGCGAGGGCAAGCTCATTCCAGAGGGATGGCGGGAATACCGGTGGACTTCATACGATCACGGCAGTGTTACCTCCGGCAACACGGTGGTGTGATTTCCCAAGCAGGTAGTTGTCTTCCCACCATTGCAGCAGGTCAGAGGCTTCTTGTGGGAAGAGTGGTTTCAAGGACGCATACCCAGGCGAAAATCAGTCCACTTCCAGCTGGATTCCAGCTGGACCGAGCTGGAATCCAGCTGGACTGCCTCATTTCCAGTTTCATAATCCCACTGGAAGTGGACTGATTTTTGCCTGGGTAGGCATATCATACTTCTTAGGTGGGCAAGGACGAAAGGGCTGCAAGCTGCCTCAGCTTGATGACAAAGCCACCTACATAAGCAAAAGTGCCCCTTTTTTTTCGTTGCTACATGTCGAACACAGAGGATAACTAAACAATTATAATTTTGCTGGCACGGGGAGTCAAGTGATTGCAGATCAACCGATGCCAAATGCCGTAACAGCCCAGTGCATGTATTTGTTTGCAACCTCGAGAACATCCACTGAGACTTGTACACTAGTTTTATAACAAACCTTGCTTCGCCAATTGTTATTTTCAATCGGGCTAACGCAGTACATGACGAACCTTGCTGTACGAGAATGTGTTCAAGCGCAAACTTGCCCCTCTTGCTATGCCGCTGTGAGAAAATTGGCCCATGGAAACAAGGGTGTTTTAGAACCGCAGTACTCGTCTCAGTGGCTGTTCTCAAGGTTGCAAACAAACGCACGCAGTGCACTGGCACGGCGTTCGGCATACGTCGATCTGCATTCACTTGACCTAGCCATCGCGGCGTTTTCGCTCGCTCCCTGTGCCAGCAAAATCCTAATTGTTTAGTTATTCGCTGCGACTGATATGTAGCGATGAGAAGAGAAGGGTACTTACTGCATCGCACGTAAGTGTGGAGCAATCCACGACAACGTGACAATGGCAGTCGGGGACGATAGCACAACAGATGCACAACCTGGCAAAACCAAAACCGAAACTACCCGTTGACAGTCTCCTGCTCTCAGAATGCACCTAAGCCACTAGAAGTGCTGCTATTTTGCATATTGCCCATTGATGACTGTACGAGTTTCCCATGACCTCTGAGAGCAAGAACGTTTTTTCAAGTTGGTTTGTTTTGGGCGGCTCGACGGATTTTGTGAATTACAGATTATTTTGAAACAGCGAGACTAGATAGGGACAAAGAGAAAGACTGGCCAAAACATGAGCACCAACAAATTATGCTGTCTGTAAAGCCAAGTGCTTTGTTCACAGAGCCGCATTGGCTGGTAAGGCTTGTACACTACGCTGTTTAGGAACAATGCTTGCTCTTACTCCTTCAATGCACATACAAGTTACCCAGTAAATAACTGACATTCCTTTCAGTGGCTAAAATCAAACCTTTTTCCGAAGCACAGAGGAGAATGGTTGGGATGTAGGCAAATGCTGAGTGTACATGTGTTGGCACCTGCAACAATTACTCTTGCTTATGCCACCGTGTGTAAGTGCACTTCCAGCATGCCCCTTGCTGCTTGGCAAAAGGTCTACTGTTCAAACAAGCCTGTGCATAATCATTCAGCTTTGGGTACTAGCCAACTAGTTTTCTGTCCATCATAACAGGCGAATTCGCCTGTTATGATGGGCAGCATCAAAGGCATCGACAATGTCACTCAACTACAGGCTTTCTGCAGTGGCTTTTTCCACACCGAGAACCGCCAAGCTCATGAGCCTTTAGTCGCACATCCTGTTTCTCAGATACGTCTCCAGTCAACGCAGGCATGAAAATGTATGTTCACATGCACTAGAGGCAGGAATTGCCAGAGCTGCGACACACAGACGATTGCTTTCCTAGAAGGCTATCTGAAACTTGCCTAGAAATTCAGCAAATATTATGGTGGTTGTCACCTTGCACTGGTTCTCTTTTTCGTATTGCTAAAGAACTCTAGGAATCAGTTTCATCTCGGCCACCAAACTATCCAGTCGCATGAGTAATGGCTTGCCAGCGTCTCAACCAGTGCAATGTCCATGAAACGATCATGCTGAGGCTGGAAACAATTAAGGCCTTTAAGAACATCATCTTCCTCGCCAAATCGTCGCTGAACTTCTTCGCACATCCTATCCAAGATGGAAAGAAATATGTGCACTCGATAGTCATTTTCGGTGCAGTAGCTGGAGTCTTCCCCAGGCAGCGTTGCTTCTGTCCCATACTTCGCAACATGTGCAGGAAGACGATTGATTCATTGATCTGTTGTGAGACGAACACCATTCTTTTCTGCAACGCTTACGCATTGACTCCAAATGCTTGTGAAGCCCTCTGCCGTCCTCAGTTTGCTGAACCGCTCACATACTCCAGTGATCATCATAGATGCTTCAGAAAGGTCAGATGCTTTGTTTTGTAGGTAGTCTGAGATGACCTGCAGCTAGCCCAAGACTTGGCTGAAGATGCACAAATGTGCAACAAACGTAGTCCATCTGGTGCAAAATCCCACATGCTTACACCTATCTGTTTTGGCGCTTTCTGCAATCCTCACAAATGCCACCTGGCGGGGCATGTTGCAGATGCCCTCCTGCCTGTATACCAGCGCTTGTCCGAGCCTCATCTTCTCGTCCGGTGCAGGGGGAAGAAGACGCAAAACGCCGCCGAGAGTCTACACTCCGTAATATGGTCAGTGCTTCCCAAGGATGAGAACGCTTCTTTGATTGCTGCAGAGACCGCAGTCAGTGAGGCCATTTGCAGGTACAACTGCGGCACTCTTCACGCCTACGTGGAGTTTTGCTCCTCCCTCGGCATCAAGCCTGGGCACCATGCACTGCGCAGGGCAGCAGAAAAGAACACCATGCGCATGAAGAAAGCATCTAAAGCACATCAAGGAAAGGGTCAGAGGGCCAAGCAACACCATGCTGCAAAGGACACCAACGACTACAACCCTGGTGCCTTTTAGTGTGCTGCAAGCATCATTTTCTCAGAACTTTCTTTTTACTTTTCTGTTCAACTTGTGGAGCACATTTCTTAGCAACCACTTTGTGTATTTTTACTCTGTTTGTTTCATTGTGATCCTTGAACTAAGGTGCAGGGCATGACATTCTTATTTTTTCAAGTTAATAACTTCCTAATTTACTATGTAGTCATATGTTTGCATACCAGGTGTGCATTTCGCAACCAGGTGACAAAAAACAAAAACAAGTTTTTTACGTTAGGTAAAGAAAAAAATCAAAGAATGTCTTGATCTGTGATACACATCTGTAAGTGCATTCAAAATTGAAGAAGCCTTCTTTTTTTTTTTTTATAAGCCCTGCAGGCTCTCCACCAGGTTCCAACAAGGAAAAAAGTATGATAATAAAAAGTTCTTGAAATATCAGGCTGATATTTTGGTGGATATGTTATAAAGGCATTTGGAGTATTTGTGCCAATTTTCATCAAAATCCATAAAGAAATAAAGTTTTTGTCAAAAGTCACGTCGTCCCTTAAAGGAATCAGCGAGACTAGGTGGACTTGCCAAGTAAATGCCTGCAAAGCCGTTATCCATGCTCTCCCCACAATTATCGTTACGCTCACACAGATCGCAGAAAGCGCCAAAACAGATAGGTGTAAGCACGTGGGATTTTGCACCAGATGGACTTTACGTTTGTTGCACATTTGTGCATCTTCAGCCAAGTCTTGGGCTAGCTGCAGGTCATCTCAGACTACCTACAAAACAAAACATCTGACCTTTCTGAAGCATCTATGATGATCACTGGAGTATGTGAGCGGTTCAGCAAACTGAGGACGGCAGAGGGCTTCGCAAGTATTTGGAGTCAATGCGTAAGCGTTGCAGAAAAGAATGGTGTTAGTCTCACAACAAATCGATAAATCAATAGTGTTCCTGCACATGTTGCGAAGTACGGGACAGAAGCAACGCTGCCTGGGGAAGACTCCAGCTACTGCACCGAAAATGACTATCGAGTGCACATATTTCTTCCCATCTTGGATAGCATGTGCGAAGAAGTTCAGCGACGATTTGGCGAGGAAGATGATGTTCTCAAAGGCCTTAATTGTTTCCAGCCTCAGCATGATCGTTTCATAGACAATGCACTGGTTGAGACGCTGGCAAGCCATTACTCATGCGACTGGATAGTTTGGTGGCTGAGATGAAACTGATTCCTAGAGTTCTTTAGCGATATGAGAAAGAACCAGTGCAAGGTGACAACCAGCATAATATTTGCTGAATTTCTAGGCAAGTTTCAGATAGCATTCTAGGAAAGCTATTGTCTGTGTGTCACAGCTCTGACCATTCCTGCCTCCAGTGCATGTGAACGTACGTTTTCATGCCTGCGTTGACTGGAGACGTATCTGAAAAACAGGATGTGCGAAGAAAGGCTCATGAGCTTGGCGGTTCTCGGTGTGGAAAAAGCCACTACAGAAAGCCTTTAGTTGAGTGACATTGTCGACGCCTTTGATTCTGCCGATCATAACAGGCGAATTCGCCTGTTATGATGGACAGAAAACTAGTTGGCTAGTACCCGAAGCTGAATGATTATGCACAGGCTTGTTTGAAGAGTAGACCTTTTGCCAAGCAGCAAGGGGCATGCTGGAAGTGCACTTACACACGGTGGCATATGCAAGAGTAATTGTTGCAGGTGCCAACACATGTACACTCAGCATTTACCTACGTCCCAACCATTCTCCTCTGTGCTTCGGCAAAAGGTTTGATTTTAGCCACTGAAAGGAATGTCAGTTATTTGCTGGGTAACTTGTATGTGCATTGAAGGAGTAGGAGCAAGCATTGTTCCTAAACAGCGTAGTGTACAAGCCTTACCAGCCAATGCGGCTCTGTGAACAAAGCACTTGACTTGGATTTACAGACAGCATAATTTGTTGGCGCTCGTGTTTTGGCCAGTCTTTCTCTTTGTCCCTATCTAGTCTCGCTGTTTCAAGGTAATCTGTAATTCACAAAATCCGTTGAGTCGCCCAAAACTAGGGATGCTGTGAACTTTTTTCGAACCGAAGGTTCGACGATCGAATCAAGCGGTTCGAAAGGTTCGAAAGATTTCGAAATTTCGAACTTTCTATATCGAGAAATTCGACGGAAGTCGAATTTTCGAACTTGTTAAACTAAGAAGTTTGACGCTTTTCGAAATTTCGAACTTATTGCGCTATAAAATTTGATGCTTGTCGAACTTTCGAACTTGATAGACTAAAAAATTTGATGATTTTCAAACTTTCGAACTTCTTTGCACTAAAAAGTTCGAAGCTTTTCGAACTTCCCAACTTCTTATGCTAAGAAAATCAATAATTTTCGAACTTATTAATCTAAAAAATTCGAAAATTATCAACCTTTCGATTCCTGAAAATTCAAAAGTTCGACGAACTTCGAATTTTTAGGGTAAAAGTTCGAAGTTCGTCGAACTTCGAAAGACGGGCAGGCGGTTTCATTTGGATTCAAGCAGTGAGGTACATTCGTAATTTTTTTTCTCGCATTTTTACATGCGGTGCCACATTCCTTGAGAAAGACGATGCCGTTTATTTCAATCATTTGGCATGCTTGGTTTTAAAGAAATAGATTCCCGAAGGAGCGAGGAAGGACGACGCGTTTTTGACAATTGTCGTTTGTGCCATATTTGAAGCGCGCTATAGCCGAAGCTGTTTATGTTAGAGATGTTAAACTTTTTAAGAATGATCTATGTATAGCCTAGGTAAGTGTCGTCTTAAGATATGATTATTGTTGGTCAAAACGAGTTTCAAAGAAATATCCAAACATGTATCTACGGGCAATTATGCCCTAAACTTGGTAATTTTTTTCGTCGAAATTGTTTGAGGTATCGCATTTAAATGAACACCACAGACAGTACATATCATTACCATCTGCAGAATACAAATTAATGTATCTATTGTTCTTTTCACGTTGAGGAATAAATTAACTCGGGGAAAAAGATTTCTAATATTGTTCAAATTCGACACGTCATAAAAAAAAAACACATTTTATTATTTTTTTTATTTTTTCGTTTCACGTTTTCTGACGTGTTTCTTTTAGCCTGTACACATTTTGGTAGGAGAAACTTGTTTCGTAGTTCTGGGCCTCTGAATATGCAAGAATACAACACTGCAGGCAGATTCTTGATAGTTTTTTTTTCCAGCTTTTTATTTTTTGCATTGATTGTTATGTTGATTTATTTATTATTTTTTACCAATGGCACATTTATTTAGGTAAAAAAACATAGCTTTGAACTTCCAAACCACCGAGCATGTGACAAGTAGTGCCTTCTGACAACGAGTTTCTAACAATGAACATCTACGCGAGCTTTTATGTAGTGAAGAGCGACAGTAGCTATACATATGGATAAATAATTTCAGATTAAAATAAGCTCGACCATGCCCTCTTTCCCCGTATTGTTTTCTTTAACAGTCCGAAATATCTGGGGGGGGGAGGAGACTGGAGCCCCCCCCCTTCCCCCCCATTTTTCCTCTTCCGACGCCACTGGTATGGTAAAACGCTACTCGACCTCAAGTTGTGTCAGCTTCTGTGCTGTAAAAGGGTTGATAACTGGGCTAGTTGGTAGTTAGACTTTTGAACGGTATTAGCGCACACGTACGAAGAAGAGAGAAGAGACAGAAAAGAGCGCTACTCACAACTGTATTTACAAAGAAGAAGCAAAGGAAGAACATCGTCAAGATCCCCATAAAGATGACAAAAGAAAGAAAAGGAAGCAGAAATATAAAACAGGAATATAAAAAACAAAGTCGGGTGTCCCCTCGCGCGCACAAGCTTGAGACACTGGTTCTTTGATTAAACACCAAACCCTCTGTTTGCCTTTACGTTGCCGTGGTGCAGGGTGTATTTGCATCAGTCTTGGCTCGCGCAGGGTCACCTTTGTCTGAGGGGAAGACGACGAACACCTCATCCGTGGTCGGCTGTCGTTTGGTCATCGTGCCTGATGTCTCGCGGCACCCGTGACTCATGCAAGTTCTTCATTGTCCGTGTGAAAAAGTCTGTTTCCTTGCTTGTTAAGGCAATTGATGCAACACTGATGCATTTATTAGCAGCGGATATGATGTGGAAGGCTTCCACAACCTCGCGGGTCAATTTATCTTTGTGCCTGTCTAGGGTTATTGTTTCCCCGAACAGCGGATTGCAACTGCACTCTTTGCAATGTGTTGCGAGATGGCCACCCACTGTGGCTCTCGGAGAATAATCATGCTCGCGAAGTAGAAGAGACAGAAAAGCGCTCTTTTCTGTCTCTTCTCTCTTCTTCATACGTGTGCGCTAATACTGTTCAAATGGCAGCTTCTGTGCTTTTTGCTTAGCGTTTCTTTTGTCTCGGAAAATAAACCTCCAAAGCAATTACAAACTAAAAAAATTGTCAAGGTGCAGACGAGCTGATGTATGTTGATCACGATGCAAAATCCCGAGACTGGGAATAAAATTCGAAAGAAATAGTTTAAGAAGAAAGAGTAAAGGGGACAGGACGTCTCAAAATCAGCTGAGTGTAGTTTGAGATGTTATACTGGGCTGAGTTTTCAGCTGAGTTGAGTCTGAGACGTTGTCCTGAGCTGAGTTTGAGACATTGTCCTGTCCCCTTTTTTCTGTCTACTTACACTTTTTCTTTCAAATTTCATTCCCAGAGCTGAGTATGAGGCATTGTCCTGTCCCCTTTTTTCTGTTTTCTTATATTTTTTTTTTTTTTTCAAATTTCATTCCCAGTATCAGGATTTTGCATCATGTAGAAACTAAACTTACTATATGCCAGCGTCACTCGGGCGGCGTTTGAGCGAATTACTACCAGCGTGCAAGGGGGTAAAGAGGCAGTTTGCCAGATCGCTTCAAGGTTTTTCTGAGCCTCAACCACCTGCCTGCCCCTGGCCGTTTCGAACTGGATGAGTATTGTTAAACAGTGTGTTCGTGTGATCACTACTGCGTGATGCATGTTAAAGGGATACTACAACGAAATTTCGGCACTCATTTTTTGGTCTATATGTGTTCAAAGGAGCAGTATCACATCGAACATACCAATATCTTGTTAAAAAAGTCCCGAAAAGGAATTTTAAAACGAATTAAACGATTAGCAAAGAGCACCTGGTGGATGTCGCTAACGCCTCGCTTGTAATGCCCGTCTAGGAACCTTGACAGCTAGTGACGGTGAGTGTCTCGCCTCCGGCCACGACGAGGGAAGAGGGGAAGGAGGAACTCCCCTCTTCCCGAGAATGCCTTTTGTGTGTTGCAGAAGTCGCTAATGTCCCCCT
Organism: Ixodes persulcatus; assembly: GCA_013358835.2. Classification (NCBI taxonomy): domain Eukaryota; kingdom Metazoa; phylum Arthropoda; class Arachnida; order Ixodida; family Ixodidae; genus Ixodes; species Ixodes persulcatus. Next base: position 21,336 of record JABSTQ010003884.1, read on the forward strand.
ACAAGATTATAGATTAACCCGTCACTCAAAATTCGTACAAAAGCAGCCGCTTCGGTGGCTGGAACGACTATGCCATCCTCTCGACGTCAGCCTCGCCGTAGCTTTGCTCGTCCCGAGACGACCTATGTCACGATTGCGTTGGATGTCACGTAGTCTCCGCTGGGCCTTCTCCGAGCGCTTGCCACAGTGGGCCGTTTATAACGAAAAATACAGCCACCAGGCTCAAAATACAAACGTGCGATTGTCATTTACGGATATTGTGGATCATATTCAACCTATTTTAAACACGACGGGAATATTTCAAATTTCGTTAAAGTATCCCTTTAAAGGCCCCCCCCAGGCTGGCGGTCACAATTACTGAACTGCACACGTCACTCTGCACTGGCAAATATTCCAGCTCATCCGGGACACTCGTCGTCTCATTTAAATGCCTGACCAACTTCGCGGAGTCTAAATATCACACCCTAACTTTTCTAATCTGATTTCGTGAAAACCAGTGATGCGAGAAAACGTTATTTGAAACTGAAACTGTGGCGGAACATGAAAACCGGACTTCGAATTTTGCGCACTTGGACTTAAAAGAAAGTCAAAACCTTTGAAGTTTTTTTTTTTGTTTTTTTTTTTCAAATTTAGCCCTAAAAGAAAATCGAAACCTTCAAACTTTTTAAACTTTATGTAGTTAAAAATTCGAAATCTTCGAATTTCTCAAACTTTATGTCTATAAGAATTTGAAACGTTCGAATTTCAGATCCAAAGAAATTCGAATCTCTCAAATTTCAAGTTAGAAAAGTTCGAAATTTTCGAATTTTTCTCGAACCTCAAGTAAAAAAATATTCGAAATAATCGAACACAAACTTTTAGAAACCATGAAAGCTTCGAACCTTTCGAATTCGAAACTCCACGATTTTTGAAAGTTGCGAATTTTTCGCTTCGAATCTCCGTACGGTCGAAAATATCGAAACCTTTCGATTTCGAACATCAGTTCGGTTCGAAAATATCGAAACCTTTCGAATTCGAACCTAGGGTGGTTCGTGGCATCCCTACCCAAAACAAACCAACTTGAAAAAACGTGCTCGCTCTCAGAGGTCATGGGAAACTTGTACAGTCATCAATGGGCAATATGCAAAATAGCAGCGCTTCTAGTGGCTTAGTTGCATTCTGAGAGCAGGAGACTGTCAACGAGTAGTTTCGGTTTTGGTTTTGCCGGGTTGCGCATCTGTTGGGCTATCGTCCCCAACTGCCATTGTCACGTTGTCGTGGATTGGTCCACACTTACGTGCGATGCATTAAGTACCCTTCTCATCGCTACACATCAGTCGCAGCGAATAACTAAACAATTAGGATTTTTCTGGCACAGGGAGCAAGCGAAAATGCCGCGATGGCTATGTCAAGTGAATGCAGATCGACGTTGAACGCTGTGCCAGCTCACTGCGTCCATTGTTTGCAACCTTGAGAACAACCACTGAGACGAGTATTCCGGTTCTATAACACCCTTGTTTCCATGGGCCAATTTTTTCACAGCGGCATAGCAAGAGGGGCAAGTTTGCGCTTGAACACATTCTCGTACAGCAAGGTTTGTCATGTACTGTGTTAGCCCGATTGAAAATAGCGATTGGCGAAGCAAGGGTGTTATAAAACTAGTGTACAAGTCTCAGTGGATGTTCTCGAGGTTGCAAACAAATGCATGCACTGAGCTGGCACGGCATTTGGCGTAGGTTGATCTGCAATCACTTGACTCCCTGTGCCAGCAAAATCATAATTGTTTAGTTATCCTCTGTGTTCGACAAGTAGCAACGAGAAGAAAGGGGCACTTACTGCATCGCGCTCAAGTGTGGAGCAATCCACGACGACGTGAGCAATGGTGGTGCGGAGACGATAGCAAACGACAAATGCACAACCCGGCGAAACTGAAACTACCCATTGACAGTCTTTTGCTCCCAGAGTGCGCCCGAACCGTTAGGGGCGCTGCTATTTTTCATGCTGCCCATTGGCTCCAATAGCTTGTAGCCTTCTGCTGCGGTCAGTTGTAAGAGGAAACGGAGTATAGCAATATTTCCACAGAAGCTCCGAGAAGATGGCAGCCAACAAAACCCCGAATGTTCTGGCTGAAAAGTTGTGCAAATCGATTACAACTTTGAATTGGGCAACAGTAAGTTGTCACCTGGCTATAATGGCTAACAATAAATTTGGGTGAAGACAGACCATTGGGCGATGCATTGTTTACTTTTTTGGTGAGAGAAACATGGTTTTATACCCTGTATAACAAGGACCGCTTTTCTATCGCAGCGATTCGGGCACCGGAACTCATAAAATCTGTTGCTGGCAGATCTGCCCCTAATTGTTTTCCCCATACGGGAGGGCAGTGGTCGCCTGTTGCTCTGCCCAGGTTGCAGCCACAACCACAGCATCCACTGCCTATAGGCAACGAACCAGAAGCGCCTGAAACAATGGCCAGATTGATTGAATGTAAGGGACAACACCTACCACTTTAATTAACCCTAGTAACTGAAGCAATGACCACAGTGATCAGATGTAATAAGCAATAATACTCGATAACCCTCAAGTGTTCACCTCGTGTTCACCTCTCGTGTCGTTTCCCCGGGAAAACTCGTATGTCTCGTATGTTATGCTTCTATGTTCCCTTTCACTGTGCATATGATGCATCTGCCAACAAACAACTGGTCGACACAACAGACTAAGCACTGCAGAGAAGTGAGCTTGTACTGTATGCCAAGTGCAGCACAGGTGTCGACGACCACCTTGCTCCAGAAGTATGATGCACCATCACCATACGTGATGAGCTCTGCAAGGAAGCCGAATCTGGTAAAGAGAGCGAGAAGGCAATCCCAGATTCTCTGCGAAACAAGCTTCTGTAAGGGGAACAATTCAACTAATTTCGTGAAATGATCAGTCACGACAGGAAGATGCTGATTACCACGTGGATTCTGGGGAAACTATTCCATTATGTCGCAGGCCGCACTCTGCCAAGGAGAGTGGCTTATGATTGGCTGCATTAATCCTGGTAAGGAACCTTTGCGTGGCTTCGACTTCTGACATTCTGGACAACTGTGGGCATATCTCAGTACGTCCTGCCTGATTCCTGGTCAAGTCTCGACACGACGTAACTTATTGTATGTCATACTGCCGCTGTTGTGACCTTATAAAGCTGAATCGTAGAAGTGACTGATAAACGGCGTCCGAAGTTTCCGGGGCATCACAATCCTGAAAGGCGATCCATCGGCGTCATTGTCTGCTTGAACAATGTAGCTGAGAAGTCCATTCTCTCTCAGCAAGTATGAGTCATACTCATCGTCGCTCTTGGTGCTGCCTGCCTTTTGTTCTCCAAGCTTCTCGCGCACCTGTAGACAGAGTCCGTCCTCCCACTGCTTTGCGAAGTTCTGCTCAGATGAACAACGTCCCCCACCGTGACTGATGTCTCGGCCATAGTGCCAATTATTCCCACCAATGCTTCACCCTGAGTGGGAAGGACCTGCAAGTGAGCACAAGGGAGCACATCTGCCACGACGTAACTCCTTTTTTATATGTAGTGGCTTAGTGGTATGCCTGTAATGTCGGAGCCCATTGTGCGAGGCGTCCGACTGGAGTCCACAAATTCTTCAGCCAGGGAATCACTTAATCGGTCTGGATCTGAAATGATGTGCCATCGAGATACATGTCTATTGTGCAATAGTAGTGTTCGGCCACTGTCAACATGCAGCTGGTGAAGGCAATTGGCCGAAGAACACCATTTTTTCCCTGAAGCAGGACTGCACCAAGGCCAGAGTTGCTGGCATCTGTCTGAACAACAAATGGTTTAAAGAGATCCGGAAATGAACAAAGTGGAGTCAGTGACCACCTTCGAGAGTCGAGAGAAAGCGGAAAGGTATACATTGGCCAGGCAGGCCGGTGCCTTAACGTTCGCCTGCGTGAGCATCATAGCTTTTTAGCAGGGACAGCGTGCTGCCACTTCTGCATCTGCCAGCCTGTACTGGAGAAGACCGTCTTGTTGTTTAGTCAAACACCAGAAGGCATGGGAGATTGTCGAGGCTCTCAATATAAGATAGGCAGGCCCAACCTGCGTGAGTCGGGCATCCTTGGCGTTCTTAGATAGCGAGATACAGGGGTGGAACGGCTGCGCCATTTGCGCCATTTTGCGCCAGACGCATTTGTCTGCGCCATCCTGCGCCATTTTGCGGAAACTGCGCCACAGCCCGCGCCATTGTGCTCCAAATCGCACAACGTGCGCAAAAAAAATTATATTTTGTCTTGGTTTCGGTTTTTATAGTCTCGATTGGCAACAATGAGCGCGTTTAGCTTGATCGGACTTGCAATTTTTGTTCCGTTTATTTTCCCTGTGTATCCAGAGTCGAAAGCGCACGAAAAACTCGGGAGTTGGATTTCAAGTGCTGCGTCACCTGCGACTGGATTCTTATTCTTCAACCATAAGCGGTTCAGCAATTCGGCCGACGTGAAGTCGAGTCGTTAAGCGTCAGATTGCCTGAGGCTCTGCGGCCCGGGTTCCGGACTTCAACCAGTTAAAAACACATTAGCAAAAGATTCCTTTTAGTGCTTTATCGTTACAAATTGGAACCACACTCCTGCAAGATAAATCGTGATTTGATAGAACTGAAACGCGGTCCGATCCGAAACCTTGCCAGCCAGCAGCTCTCATCCGAGCAGTAGATCTGCTCGGCGTTTTTTAATCTTGCTGCGGCTCATCTCTTCAAATACGGCAACTCTGTTAATTGTAGTCTGCTGCTTCGATATTGAGTTGTACAATATGATAAACTCAAAATTTGTTGCTCTGTTCCTCCGCGAAACTGCACGTACGTTGCTTACGCACGTCACGTGGTTCGTACATATAATTACTATGTCGAGCACGTTGGGGTTGTGCTATAGGCAGTGCTGGTTTACGTTTTAAGCAGCTGAAAGCCACTCAGAAAATATCAAGGACACTATCTTCAGAAACATATGGTACTTGCTTTTTGGTTCTCACTAAGGCCAAGTTTTCGCATCTTTTACACTGTTATCCCATCTATACCTAGGTTCCGAACCACTCATGTTTATCTGTGCTGCTAAGCACAATTGAAATCGCTCCCGTGCTTGTCTACGACACTAGCTGAAGTGCAATGAAATCCGATCTGAGCTGCTCCTAGCCTGCTCCAGAATGTAGTTTTAGCTGCTCCCAACCTGCTCCAAAACAGCTGTTTCAGCTGCTCCCGTGGCTGCTCCCAAGTACATTTCATGAGTTCCACCCCTGGAGATAGAATTTTTAGATTGGGGTAAGGGGTGTTTACTACGTCACTGATTAGACAAAATTTTTGTGAAGGCGCTAAAAAAGACTTTGTGGTGCACGATCGCGATTGCTTCTTGAGTAGAGGGTCTTTCTTGTGTTTTTTTTTTGTTTTCTTCTTGGTTTCATGAAAATAAGACCAGCAGTTGTCAGTCAGCGCTCGTGTCGTCCAGTCTTTCTTCGTCTTGTCAGTCGCATTTTTTATATTGTGAATACGTACCAACTAGCCCAGATATCTGTTCCGTTGAGAAAGCATCCTATTGCTCTCATTTCAATACCAATTTTCTTAGCGCAAAAGCGAGTGCAAAGGGTTGGCTATCTCGGCACAGCTTGGGATGAGCAGGCGATAACATCCAGTTAATTTTAAAAAGGGTTGCAAGCTCTTGACGTCTTACGGCTGCGGGTAATCAGTTATCGCGCGCAGCTTGTCCTCATTGGGTAAGAAAACTTTTCCTACCCAATGTGTGAGACAAAGAAGACAAAACACGCGACGCCCTCCTAGCGGTGGCAATTCATTCAGTCACTACATACACGAGGTCTTCAATGGTGTCATAGTTGCACCCATGAAGATACATATTGTAACAGGGGTGACTGATCAACAATGCGAGTAAGCCTTTCCAACTCGGGAGCAGCTTGAACTGCTCGGTTGAACAGTTCCTTCATGACCCTGATATACGCGTACCTCACAAGGCCTTGTTCTGGGTGCTGTGTGCGATGCTCAATTTCCTGCTGGACTCGGTACTCGTACCCCGGGTGCCAAGAACTCCCCTTGGAAGCTTCGGGGAACGCCTCAAGAGATGGAAATAGAGTTTGCAACACCCACCATCATCTCGCACTCGCCGACAAGGCGAAGGAAGGATCCGCTTTAGCACAAAGGCTTCCAAGGCTCTGGACATTCTTGCATAGACTTCCAGCTCCACCAAGATGTCGGCGACTAACTTGTGGTCGTCGAGCCCCGTAGCTCGGGCTCACGTTGTCGTTGGCCACCGGTCCCGCCCGTGACGGATGCTAGATGCTCTTCACCAACTCGAGGGCGGTGGACATATGGTCCATGAGTGCCAGGATCATAGCTGACGACGGACCGGAGCCCAACTCCGACTCTGTGTCGCTGGAGTCCTCATCCTTGACTCGCAGCTTGGGAGGCACGGGCAAGGAAACGAAAACGCACAGCAAAAAGAAAAAAAGCAGACATGCAGAGTAAACATTAAAAAGCGATATATCGCTAATAGTGTTTTTTATTGAAAGGCATCGCGTGCGTACGTGCGGCAAGAAACGCGGGGGCCAAGTCTTACAACAGTGTCGACGCCGATCGCAAGTATCGCGATCGGTAAGTTGTATTTACTTGTTCCTTGTTGCTCCAATTTTCTTCTGCCCATAGTGGCCCATATGTAACGCGAGTTGTAGCACACCCGGATTAAAGGGAAGCTGAAGAGCTTTTCGAAAAAAATGAGTTAATGGTTGATTCTGACGTGTCTGTGCCTGCTGAGTCCAAATATCACCACCGTTTGACCCAAAATAATCCCTAAACGTGAAGAAAAGCGAAGAAACCAGAAGCGATCGCCGCAGCGGCGCGCCATTGGCTAGTGACGCGTGACGCGCCACTACGTCATAAAAGGACCATCCCGATTCTCGTTTGCTCCGTCGCTTGCGGAAGTAGCCGGGCGCCGGGTCTTCTACTCTTGTAAATCGGGTTCGGCTTCTGATTTTTCTAAATCTTTCGGTGGATCCGAAAGAGGAATGTGTCCAGACGACCCTCGACGTGACAAAGTATGCATTCCAGCCGTTGGCAAAGTAGGGAAATGACCCCCCGCAGTAATAAACGCAGATACGAGGAACTGCTTGCGCGGACGCGACATGGCCGGCTTCATACCTTCAGGAACGTACTAACTGCTATTTATTGTAACGTAAAACGTTGACAATAGGGAATTTTAGTAGACCGTTTTTCTCCTCCGCTACGGTATCCCTGAGGAAACGCCGCAGCTGCGCATGCGCGCCGCCAGCCTTATCTGCATAGTTCAAGATCTTGTGGCGGATTACGGAGCACTATCCGGGTGCTTAGCAGGCTGCGGAAACGGTCTACTACAATTCCCCAATAAACGGAGTGTTATTGACGGGATGGCTCAAGCCGGATTAGCGTGACCCTCCCCAAAACGGTCGTCAGAGGACAAGAATTCTGCAAACATCGGCCTTCGTGCTTGCCAGCTGCTGGACGCGTGAGCGTGCAGGCTACATTGTTCAAGGCTGAAGTGGTTTGAAGGGATAGTATAATCGGCTTCGGGCGATGAGAGAGCTTCCCCGAGATGAGACGGGTGATAAGACGGTCGCCGTTCTGTCACCGCCATGTCCTTGCGCACTATGCAAATAACTGCGCAGAAGGTCCAACCTTGTGATAGCGGTACCCTCTGCTGCGTTTACTTTGTTTGCCACAAACTATTACGCCATTATAGTTTTAGAAAAAGCGGAGATGTGTGCCCGGCAGCCCTTAATTTGATACCGAAATCGTGAAAGCTTCCTGGGCCTCTACATTCGCATACTTCTACCAAGATTTGTTGACTGCATCACACCACCACCAAGCATAATCATCGTCCGATCGCATTTCTACAGCACAAAGAATTGTTGCATGACACAAACTTTATACGGAAAGCACTGCGTAACTTGTAAAAAAAGAACTCAATTCAGAACAGAAGGTCACATGCTTTGTATTTCCAAAAAACTCTCCTGAAGAGAATATGAACCTTTGGAAGGAAAATTTAACAAAATTTATGCTTACGTTTAAAAATATGTGACCTCAAATAATGCCAGCAACTGTAAAAAAAAAAAAAAGTTTATGCTAAAACAAGTTGCACCGTGAAAGTCGCATTATGAATTGCATGACCATTTATTAGAGCAAGCCCTTCTCTCCCAAATGGCTGGGTAGCCAAGTAGATTAAAAGCAAAAGAAAATGATCTTGGGCTACCCAAGATTGTTTTCTTTTGATTCCCAGATTTCCCGGACCGGAGTCGGTCCGGAAAATATGGTCACTTCAACAATATAAGAAACCAACACTAAAACACTAATATAAGGCGGTTAACGCAAGAGAGCCAGTGGAAACCCGCTATTCGGTAAATGATCGCGGCTTTTCTAGCGCACTGCACAATTCTAATAACGTAATAGCTTTTTTCTAGAACAATCGACCTTCAATTCCTACCTAGTTACGTTTCCTCTTCGTTTCTGATTTTAATGCGCTGAACTGCCTCTTACCTTCAAAGATGGTCGGCAGAGTGTCGGGTTCAGGCGAGCCTTCTTCAGACCCAAACCCATACGTACACAGTTTTCATATGCGCCGTCCGAAACACGTTTCGAACAAAAAAGGTTTACTTTCTCAAACCCACCCACCCCTTTAAAATCTCGGTGACGAAGTGAAAAGACGGTAAGCGGGAGAACAACTGCGACGAGCGCTGTTCGTAAAAGCTGTCGGCTACACATGAGTACGGCATCGCGCAACAGCACGAGTCAGTTGGTTCGGTGCCACAAGAATTCTGCAAACCCGTGAACAAACAAGAGAACAGCAAGACACGGATAAAAGCAAGCGCTATGCAGCGGCAGAACGACGACAGCTCGAAAAGACACTAGAGCAGCCTACGAGGGAAGCGCGGCCAGCGGCCAGCCGTGGCGGGGTCCCCCAGCCGGTCCTTTTGTGACGCCGGCTGACGGGCTTCCTCCTCTCTCCCCTTTCCCTCTGCTTCGGAGAGGCGTGGCTTCGGCGCTACTTTGAAGGCGCTTTTCCGGTTAATCTGCGCAGAAAATGACAACCAATACGATATTCGTGATGGCTGAGGTCTGATTAACTGGGCTCAGGTGTTTTTTCTCATTTAAAACCGCTTCAGCTTCCCTTTAGGCACAGCGAGTCGAAATTCAAGTGGCTCGTCATGCAGCTCTTCCAGCCCTGCTGCTTGCGTACGGCGGAAGGGTACTTCCGGCGGCAGACACACTTGACGACGGCCTCTATCGACATGCAGCAACCACATTGGCACCTTAAAACAAAACCGGCATCAACTATACATGCAACTTTCATAATGAAGAGCGTATCACCTCTCGGTCTCTGTTGCCAAGCCGCTGGGTTCTGTCGTCGCGTGCATATTCTGCCTCCGGAGTCCGGTGTCGATTCCGAAGACACTTCGGAGTGCCGTGGAATTCTGTCTTTCTAAGTTTGCGGCACGTTCGAGGCGTCGGCGTCGCACGTAGGAGTGGCATCGTATGAGATGGACCTTATATCTGCGGTCCGCCGAAGAATTTCCATAAGACGACACCACATTCGATGAACATTTTTAAAATGAGTTCGTTGAATACGCACACATTCGGATCGGCAAGCTGTCACTCGTGATTGGCTGGTGCACGCACTCGCCTGCTGCCTTCCCATCCGACAGCACCCCTGGGTTCTGTGCCATGGTTCAGAACATTGATCTTTTGATTGGATTTTTAATAGGGAAATCGGCCACCCTTGAATGTACCGTATTTGCACGAATATAACGCGACCACGAATATAACGCGAGGGCAGGTTTTGATGCCCCCAAAAAGAAAAAAAAAAGAAATATTACTATTATAATGCGAGCCGAGGCCGCGTCAATTTCTCGCACGTGGGGGCAGAGCAGAAGTGAAAAGTCAATGGAAATAGAAGAAATATCAATTTATGTTTTGACTACACTCATCCTGACTGCTCAAGTCCTTCGTTTACAATCCACTTGGCGACTACGCAGATAGGCAGCAGCACGGCATCGCTTGTCTGGTAGTTCCTTTTTCTTTGGTGTGGGCTCCTAGGCAGCCCAGAACCCAAGCAAGGCACGAAACAGAAGCACCAACACACGAACACCAGACCACTCTGAGCAGAAACTAAAAAATGCGCAGGCAGAAAAAATACCGCAGAACCCGATACACAATCACACTTCTCGTTCTGGTCCCTCCGCGTAAACAAACCTCGTGTTGCACGATTGCGTAAACGCGGTCGGTGGTCTTTTGACTTGGCTTGTGTTGACTTGACTTGGCCTGGCTTGGCTTGGCTTGAACTGGCCAGTGCCCGCATTCCCACATGGCGCGCGCGCCGAGTTTCTGCAGCGTGCGCGCGTGCGTTGTACAAACACAAAAGCGATAAAAATGCTTTTTTATGTTTTCTATTCGCCCCTTCACGTGGCCCAATAGCTAATAAATTCCCTCCCACACCCCCACTTCTCTTCCCACCCGATCTCCTGCATTGAGCAGGAGGGATGGCTTTCTTTGGCTTTCTCCGGACTCGCGCGCCTCGTGGCTGAACTCGATTCCGAATATAACGCGAGGTGCGTTTTGGAGCACGTAATTTCGAAAAAAAACTCGCGTTATATTCGTGCAAATACGGTATTTTTGGGATTTTTAGGATGCTTAGAGCCCGTAGATTGAGTTATGACAATAAATAGATGATTTCGGAATCCACTTGAGTGCCCCTTTAGTTTCAAAATGACACGAGAATTCGTGCTTCTTCATTTTTTACCCTCCTGTTTAACGGTACATTCGAGAGCTTTCCACAACGTAGTGTAATGCCGGTCGAGGTGTCCACGATTCGTTTAGGCTGAGGTGCCATAAGAAAAGTTCCCAAGGTCCCTTCAACGTTTGTGCTTATCTTAAATTTGCTAGTTTCTATCTGTGGGTGTGAGGTGACCTGACCTCGTTGCTTTCTTCAGCCAAGAGGTGGCAGAAACCCGGGATAAACGAAAGAAACCGAGGATGATGTCGACACATTTTGCTGAGTCCGTTTTCTCCTCTACCCCCACAGCGGTGTGCTGCTTCTGTAAAAAAGCGGAAAGCAGCGTCGTCTGCGACAAGTTGCTGAGTGGCAAGATCACCGTCCACTTCTACTGCCTGGTAAGTAATGCCATTGCCCGCTCTCTCTGGCGTTGCATTGCGCGACATCCAGTCCTGAACTCCCTCAGGTGAAGAATTGCTTTTCCAGTGGGGCAATTTCCCCCCGCTGGTGCGCTAGAAGCATCGTCCACACTTTGTTTCACTTTGAAGCAAACCGTAGCGGATGTTACGAGCCATCCTAGCGTAACTGTTCGTGCTCTGCTCGTGGATCAGAGCATCGCGAAGGTTTCAGGTTTTTTTCACTCCAAGTATTGCTGGAACCCCATGATGCACGGTCAGACGCACTGCATTGTCGGTTTTTCTGGTGTCTGCTTGTGCACGACCACATTGAAACAATGCTTGCATTATAAAAAGAAAGAATGCAATTACATGTGTCTAAACACCACGCATAATGTCTCGAGGTTCAAGGAGCCTTCTGCTCTTCAGACTTGCTTTACAATACCTAAGTTCCACGAATGCAGAGCAGAAATGTGTCCCGTCCCAAATCCCTCACAAGTCCCCTTCCTCGCAAGTGCTGTGGTAAAATTTGGCGCTGGTGACCCCTTCTTCATTCACCAATGAGGAGTTTTGCGGCAAAAGTCGAAGGAAGGCGATGGTGCGTCTTTGCCATTTAGTCACTCGAAGCCGTCCCAGCCAATCCAGAGCGGTGAACGTGCCACGTGACCGAATGCCCTGCGTGTCACTGCGTCCCTCCGGGAAGTCACGCGACGCTTTCATGACGTTGGACTGGCTTCGACAGCTCATAGTGTTTGCCATAATCCATCACGGGGTGAAAAGGTGTACAGCTGCGTTGTGAGGCACATATCCGGATGACAGTGTAGCTTCATGTTTTACGACGCCAGCAAAGTCGACACCTCAAGTCCACTCCCGACTCGAGAGGAAGAATTCAATATCAGTTCAAACCAGTTTTTCGCAGTTTGCCAATGCCCAGTGTTGTGTGGTACTGGCCATCTCACCAGTACATATTGCAAAGCACCATCAATGATACCAAAAGCAGGAAGAAAGTCCTTGGAGATTCTATTCATGACATAAATGGAGACAAGTGGGTGAAATATTGTTTTCTTGGTGCATCCATTCAAAGTTGTTGTTTTTCATTGTTGGTTTTTCTTTGGAAGAAGAAAGGGGGGGGGGGGGGGGGCTCGTTCTGGCAGTTTGATACCATAGCCTCACATTCCAGGAAAAATAAACCGGCCACCGGGTAGCCAGAAAAACATGCTTTTTGTATAAGGCTCTCTAAAGTATTAGGCGATGGAGAAAAGTGGCCATCTGCAGTGAGTCCTTATTTCAAACTCTTTTTGATTATGTTCCGCCCATTAAACAGCCCAACAAAGGAGCCCAAGCAGACGCCTGATCTCGCCACACTGCCGTCTCCTTCCGCGTGATAAAGTTTGCCCGCTATGGTCACCATGGCAATGAGGCGGTTGTACCGCACTGGCCAAATTGCTCATCTACAGCTGAGACACCAGACACCCACTGAGGCAGACTAACTTCCTGCTGTATAAACATACACACAATAATTTGCTTTGTATAGCTACATATGTGCTAACGCAGCATCTAAAGCTAGCAGCAGCAGGCTCCATTTTACGAACGTCGTCTGCTAATATCAGCACAACAACGTAAGATTGGGGCTCCAAGTCGAATCTTGCAAACAGACTGAGCCACACATTGTCACCCCTCGTTTTGCTCCGCTCCGCATGGGAAAAGTGGATGACAATCTCGGGCTTGAGCTTGCACCAAGCCTCGTCAGAAGTGCCAAAAGTTTGGCAAGTGCTCGTTGCCCGCTTTTGGCGTCGATCCCTGCACAGGCGCGTCTGCCTCTGGCTAGCGGTGGCAAGAGCAGATGGCATCTGGAAAATGGGTGCAGGCTCTACGCTGTCCTCGTACGAGTTCTCGCACAAAAGCAGCCTCTTGAGCCTGTGCCCTCGATGGTGCTGGGCACCACCTGCAAAGCAGTTTAGAGCAGCGAGCCCTGTAGGCATTGTATATAAACTAAAAAGTTTCTTAAAGGGATTGTCCGGTCAAATTTTGTATTCGAGAAAACAATTGAATATCATTGTTAATGCCTCGAGACCCATCGTACGTGCAATATCTGAATTTTATATGCCCCTTTGCATGAGTAAATGAATTTATACTGCTCCAATCGCACTCTAGCGTAAACACTGTTTTTGGTGGCAACATTGGAGCTCTGACGTCACACAACACAAAGCGAGCATTTCTGTCTCGTCGTTTACCTGCGAGTGAACGCCTCACCAGCACTTCGTTTTTGTTGTTGTGCTCGACTTGTTTCAGTGGTTGGGTGCCACAATCACCGGGCAGCACATGCGAGCCAAGACATGACGTTCCGCACTTTTCCGCGAGACGTCCAGTGACAAGCAAAATGGACTGTCGCCGTGCACGTAGGGACTGGGTTCCCGTCAAGATCGAGATCCCGCTTATGCAGCAATCATCTCACAGAAGAGAGCTACGAGCTGAGCTCTAAGCGGACAGAAGGATCGTAAGCTGAGGTGTGATGCTGTGCCAACGATATTCAACTACGTCTATCCACTCCTCACCCAAATCGGATCAATCAATTTGATTATGCGGCGAAACCGAAACCAACAGCTAGACCACCTAGAAACGATACCAGAAGTTGTATTTAGCACTGCGTGCAGCCAAATTCTGTTAGACCCACATGTGAAAATGGAGCGTGGCCACGATTCACCAAGCTCGTCCAAGTCAAGTGACGACATGCATTTGAACGATTCGCCGTTTGCCTTCGACCCGCGGACATCGCCTCTGAGGGAACGACCCGCAGCCTCATCACCGATCCAGCAGATCCGCAGAAATGAGTACCCAGATGCCGCTTCGTGTACCTAGTTGCCGCTTCAGAGGCGAAATCTGCATCCTTTGCTTTGCAAGCGCTCCTAGTTCGATCGGCGGCCGTCGCAGTTGTGTTTGCGCGAAACTGCATACGTTTGCTCGAAGCTTATGGCTGTTTTCGAGTAATATCCTGCTAAAAGGCGTGACTTTTTTGCACACGCTTGGGAACTGCATTAAAAGAACCGTATTTCAGTAGGGTACAGGCTAGGAGACCATATAATTCGAAACAAAATACAAGACTTTCATCGACCAACGCTTGTTATCTCGACCATCCGACAAACCTTTGCGTTTTGTGACGTCACGCAGCAGCTACGGATGTCAGCCATTGACACTGGCGAAATTCGGGGTGCTGTTTTGTACATACGCTCATGAAAGGGTTAATTAATAACGGGAGATCATATGTCAAAATAAAATGATGTTTGTGTACATGAAGGCTCCCTCGACGTAACGAGCGCAAAAACTTAAGTACTTCCGGTTTCGACCAAACAATCCCTTTAATCTTTGTGTTTGATATTCTTTTGCAGCTGTTTTCGGGCGGTCTTCAGCAGAGGGGTGACGTAGGGGGGCCCCTCATGGGCTTTCTGGAGGCGGACATAACGAGCGAGCTCCGGAGAGGCGCCAAACTGGTGCGTGTTCCGCAAGTTTCGAGCTTGAATGCCACACACCTTTCGAGAACCGAGCTGTTGTCAAAAAGCTCAGGAGCACTAAGCTAAGCCCCGAACGCGAAACTGTGATTTGCTAAAACGTGCTTCTGTTTTTTTCTTTAAGCTGCCGACCTGTGTAGACCAGTCGAGGCTTCGAAGCGGTTCAAACCCTTAAGGTCGACAGGTTCAGAGTGTGTCGGAACGCTTGACTGCACGTTCAGAAGCGTAGAAGACGTCTCGACTCTCTGTGCTCCGTGGATCGACGTCGAGCCTCCCGAATCCAGTGGATTAAAAAAAAAGCTCGCTGCATCTCTGTTAAAACCGTGCAGTTCTCGTTTCCGTGTCCCATGGCCTCGGCTGCATCTTCGTGCTGATCGCTGAGTTACATAATAAAGAGGCACACAAACCTCGCATCTTTCCATGGGTGAAAAAAAACAAACTAACCTTGAACTTCCTGGACGCTTTCTCCAGAGTTGCGGCACACTCATAAAGACAATTAATTGTCCGGGTCAGTGATACCAATAAAGTTTGACTTATATTATTTTCACAACTTATGGAGCTGTTGCAACGGGAGACAGAAGTATCCTTTGCCGGCCGTCTTTTGTGCAGCGGTGCGCCTTCTGCAAGAGGCAGGGTGCCACCGTGGGATGCTGCATAAAAATGTGCAAGAAGGCGTTTCATGTGGGCTGCGGCAATGCCAATGAGTGTCTGCTGCAGTTTTACGAAGACTACAGGTGAGTCGGCCGGTTTTGCTAGCCCGCCCAAACGAAGGAAGTGCAAGCGGTTGGTCTGCCCCAATACGCAGCTGAGTGTCTCTCCTAGAGAGGCGTGCCAAAGTCGGTAAGCGGCGCCTAACACTTGGCACTTCATTCTCTGATCATCTCGTGGGTGCCGCCATTATGGTGTTTGTTGCAGAGCGGGAGCAATAGACCCATTGCAATACGTGTGGGGCCACGGCGGTAAGGAATTTTGGGAGCCCTTGATACAAATCGTGCACTTTCTCATTGCGTCTCCGCGACTGCGTGCAAGTCGCAGCAGCTACTGCCAGTAGCCACGGTTGCGATTATGGACCTAAGCTAAAAGGGTACCTCTGGCAGTGTAAACGCGTCGCGTCAGGTGAAGCTATTCACCCTTTTTGAATACTTGATGCATCGTAACTTACCTTTGCGTCTTGCAGCGTTACCGAATCCACGCAGCAACCATGGCAAGGTTCGTCTAGGTTCGACAAAGCATCGGTCTAGCAGACAATGGCGCCGGTGCAAAGGAGAGGGATGAGAAAGGGGCAGCCTCGCAAGCTAGCCAACATGATACCCTCTCCCCCATACTTGCGGGCTCGTCTGACTCAACTGCTGGAGCGTTGTTGCCTTGGTAGCCTGCGCCTGCTCACGTATGTCACGTGGTGGCGGGAGAAAAGACGATGTGGGTGGCGTACCGAGGACTCCCGTAATTTGTCGTGCAGTGCGCGCATTCTTTGGGGATTTTGCAAAAGGTTCATTGGCAATCGTTGCGATTTAAAAGCGCGACCTCCCGAGCTTGAGAGTCGCCAGGGTCATAAACAATGAAATACGAGACTGCGCCACCGAAAGCGCTCACCTCTACTACAAGGAGCATTCGCCTGTGGCCACGGCTGTGCATAGGACTGCCGAGCACGTGCCGACAGCGAGCTTCCGCAGTTCTTTTGCGACGTGCATTCCGCATCGTCTAGATCGCCGGTCTCGGCAGTCCGTTGATGTGAGCTCGTTCCGAGAATGCGCTCTGAGCATCCCCCTCAAATATGGCTTCCCATGAATGCCATATTTGAGAAGGTCGATAGTGGACATCCAGTGAATGCCCCCCCTATCGGACTTCTGCCAAATTACCCGAGCACCGGGGGATGTAGGTGCGATTGTTACACATGCTCGCCTTATCCATATAGGACGCAAAGTAAATGACCGAAATAAGATGTCCACGAATGCACGTGCAAAAAGCCTTTTGTGTTTGATTTTTGCTTTCAAACAGTGTTGCAGATGCTGGCATGTGTGGCGTGCGTTGCTACACTGACAGCATGCTGCCTGATGCCTGGACAAGTTTAGTAAAAGGTCTATTGGCAACGGGCGCGGCCATAGACCCTTTGCGAAAATCGAATAATGGGAGCACTCGGTACGCCCCTCCCATCGTCTTTCCTCCCGCTACCACGTGGCATATGCGAGCAGGCGCAGGTTACCATAGCAACAACGTTCGAGCGCCCCAGAGCCGAGTAGCCGAGTTGGATTGGTAGGATCGTCGGACGAGAGCACGGGCGAGAGGGTCTGCCTTGTGTTTAATGCGAAAGCATTAACTGTCTCATGGAGCGAGCCGACGTCATCAGCTTTGAAACAACGCCAAACGGCTCTTAAATCTTTTTCCAAGTCAAGCCAGCTCCCACTCGCCAGTTAGCCACGGCACCTTTTACATCGCTTCGATCCTATTGGCTAGTGCGCGTCAATCAGGTTCCCATTCGCTGGACACGCAGCGCCATGGGGTGGCTGGTCGTTGAAACTGACGCCTGGCCACCTTATGGCACTGCGTGTCCGTCAGCGCTAGAGTTCCTGTATAGGCTCGCTACGGGAGCCAGAGTTGCGCGTCGTTTCCACATGCCGCTGCGCCGCTATTTGCTGAGATCCGATCACGTGAGGAACCGGATCAAGTGCTGTGTAGGAGAGGAGACGTTGTGCATGCCCCGGCGTACGTTCCCCTGCTTCAACGTGTGGCGTTGCTATTCGCCGAATTCACTCGCATGAGGAGTGGGATCAACATGCCGTGCGGGAAAGACGGCGCTACGGGGATGAACACGCAACTCAGGTTCCTGTACGGTGCCTATACAGGAACTCTAGTCAGCACCAGGTCAGCGCCAGTCAGTGCGCCAACACGCATACAGCAAGAATGATGTACCTGCTTTCACATTCAAAACTCATAAGAAGTGTTTAGGTGTACCTCAATCTTTTTCATCCCTCTCCTTTGTACCGCACCGCCTCAGTCGTCTGCTGCGCCAACGCTTTGTCGAACCTAGACGAACCCTGCCACGGTCGCGGTGCAAAATAAGTGAATTCTGTGACACTGCAAGACGTGAAAGTAAGTTACAACCATTAACGTCTTCAAATCACCTTTCACGATGCGTTTACGCTGCCACAGATATGGTACGCCGCCAACGACTTATGACTTTGCGGCAAATGGGCGGGATGGCGGATGGCTGCGACGGCTGTTGGTGGTAGCTGCCGTGACACGCTTGCAGTCGCGGAGGTGCAACGAGAAAGCGCGTGATCTGTACCAAGGGTTCCCGAAATTTCCTGCTGTCGTGACGCTGTACGTTTTGCAAAAAGTCTATTTCGTCACCGTGGTTAGTTAGCCTTGTGTGATTGGCCAAATCCTCTACGTCTCAAGTAAGGAAAGTAATTCTGCTTTCCTCGCCAAAAATAAGAGTAAGGTTTCACTTCCTTAGTGCTCATGATGCACACCGTCAAATTTGTCGCTCACGACCGATAATCCTTGTCGAGACTTCCCAGTTCAGGGGACATGCGATTTTGGGTTTTATGGTGTTTTATTTTTTTTTAATCTTTATACTTGATGTATAGAAATAATTAGTGCCGGTTATGATCGCGGAATGAGACAAATACGCATTTGAAGACCTTCAGGCAACCCAGAACGGCATGATTTTGAGCCATTTTCCGCTCCGTGGTTCTTCAAGTTGCGACATCACCCACAATCACATTTGGGTTGACAGGTAATCCTAGCCGTCTCCTTGCCATTGCAATCTTAGCTTCAATTTCTGACGAAAATTTTTTAACAAAATATTATTTTCCGTATTGCGAAAGAATATAGCTACACATCTGCGGTAACATTCAAACAAGTTTTTTTTTAGGTATAATATAAGGGCATTTTCACAATTTGTGCAGCATACTTTTAATATTGTCCTATCACAACCAGATTTGACATGCATATACTTCAGAGTATGTATAACGCAACTGTCTAGCTTTGGTTAGAATATACATTTTTATTTTTATGAAAAATTTAAGAAACTTTTGTTAGACCCTTGAAATGGCATTTTTGCACTTTTAAAAATTTTTTTAAAATGAAAAAAAAGTGTGGCACGCATTATTTTTGTTTATTGCGCTCAGTGGTTTATAAAAAGCGAATGAGTTTATATTAGCGGGCTTTTTTAAATGTGTTGCCATGTCTCACGTGTGCACAAGGACATGCTTTTTCTACATGTACATTGCATCGAGAACATAAAAAACAAGCTATATCAAATCTGACACTAGATTTATAAAGAGAAGATTAAGCACCACAAACTGCAAGACTTTCGTTTAATATCGTAAATAATAAAAAGATGTTTTCCCCTGGCACATTTCCCCTTAATGGGGCCCTGCAAAGGGACGAAGAAATCCAAATGCTGCTTCGAAGGGCGTGCGTATCAGTGTCAAACACTAGCCTTCACTAACGGCATTAGTCTAGAGTGGCGGATAATGACACATAGAATTCTAAAGGTAAGACTGGTTGAATATGTGCACGTGACCAGTTCTGATCGGTTGAAGTGCGCGATTCTTTGCTTGGAACAATCGTAAACTGGTGGGGCGTTCACATCTTCATAACTGGATGTTAATTCCAACAATTAGGAAGATTGTGCATGGTTGTTGCACGCTTTTGTCATTTTGGCTCTCTTTCTTCAGACCAAGGACATCATCAACAATAGAAAATATGCTCAAAATTTTAAACTTCTTTCACCTATTTTGTTTAAAATACAGCAGATTTCTTCTTTATTTTATTTTTAAGGGGACACACCCCCTAGGGGGGTCCACTTTTGAACCCTTGTCTTAAAATTAATGAAAATTACAGGGTAGGCTGGTGGTCACGCGAGAGGGTGTATAACAAAATTTCAGGTCTATCGGTTAAATGAGAAGGAAATTAGAGTAGCTTCTATCAGCAACACGGCTACATTGTTTAGTTAATCTGTCGTCATAAAACTATCATAATATTCAAGATTTTTATTTGCTAGATATGTAGCAGAATGTCCTAGGGGGTGCGGCTATGGAATGTTTTTTCTAAAAAGTCATTTATTTATATAAATTTTCACTTATGCAAAATTGGTCAACTTTTTGGTCTTCTGTGTCTTCGACAAAATGTCAACATTTTTTTATGAAAGACATCCGTAAAGTGACAAAAAAATTCCATAGCCGCATTTCTTTTTAAATTTCAGTCAGGAAAAGGGAAGAATGAAAAGGGAAAGGGAAGAATGAGAATGATATTGGCCCTGTTTGGCCAATATCAAATGAAAGATTGACTAAAATTTAATGTATACCAAAAAATGGAACGGAGAAAAATGCGTTCAAAGTGCCTCGAACCCTACCTTTTTTTAGCTTTGGTGGACAGAAAATAATTTATAAAAAAATTAACTACGCAGTGTAAACTAATTAAACTTTTTGGGAAAACTCTCTAGATCAGTGGTCTCAAACTCATTTGAGTGTGGGGGCCAGATAGCCCACACCGGAAAGGCCGAGGGCCAACGTACGACCGGGGGGGGGGGGGGTTAGAAGATTTTAATGAGAAGAGACCTCGTGCTCTATGCTTTTCGTAAACTCACTGTTTTGCCAGTGACATCTCTAAGTTTGATTTGTTTATATGACTACTTTGGGCCCAGACCTGATGTTATAGCAGAAATTAAAATTACACTGCCCCGCAACGTGCTGGCATTTTTAATAGAACAAGAGAGCAAGTGATCTGTCATTCCAGCTCAACATGTCTTTAAAAAGCAACAATTTAATTTGACAGTTCTTGAATTCCAAAATTGTTATTATGACATTCTGAAAAAATACTCGTCTTTTAATTGGGATAATTTTTGAAGGGGAGAATCCCGAGCTCATAGCTTTATCTTTGGCACTTGCTCCTAAGCGAGAGTTTGCGCATCTGGCATGCATCCTTCAACGAACAGCTCGAGGTTGCAGACTGGTAGCGGAATTGTTGTACAGTACATTACAAAAAGGGAAGCAAAATAATAAACCGAAACAAAGGGCAAATGAACACAGAGAAGTACAAAATGTGTGCATACGTTAAAAGAGCAGAGCTACTTTTCGCGCGAAAATGAATCGACGAGATGAGATCACTATGACACATGTCGTTTCTAGCGCTCGAGACATGGAAACCGGAACTCGCAGCCGGTTTTCTGCGGGCCGCGTCCCAGCGAGTCGCGGGCCGCATGTGGCCCGCGGGCCGCGTGTTTGAGACCCCTGCTCTAGATATTGGTGGATATATATATGCTATTTTTCAAAATCAACTTTTTTTTGCAGAAAACTTTTTTTCTGGGTAGCGTCCCCCTTTAAAGCGTTGCGTTGCGTTGCTCACTAGTTCAAGTGAATGTGATGCAAATTAAAAAATGGTCAAAAACTCTATGCAGAGTCTCCTTTAAGATACATAAGAGGGTACCCCTAAAACATCTAATT
This sequence comes from Ixodes persulcatus, assembly GCA_013358835.2. NCBI lineage: Eukaryota > Metazoa > Arthropoda > Arachnida > Ixodida > Ixodidae > Ixodes > Ixodes persulcatus. Next base: position 42,456 of record JABSTQ010003884.1, read on the forward strand.
GCCAATTTCAGCGATGTATTGACAAGTGCTGCATTAGCACTAAGGTCAGCGCTGTTTCCACCTCTGGATCAAACCTCAATTAATGCTTAACTGTAAGTCCAAACAGGCTTTAACATGTTGGCAGTCTGCGTTGTTGCACCACAACACCGGGGGACTTGTCATGTACCGTGTTTGCACAATTCTATAAAGCACACTTTTTTCTCCAAAATCTGTGCCAAAGTCTACATGCGCATTAGAATCAAAACCAAAAACCGAAACAAAAAAAACGCAATGCTCAATATATGGTGGCTAGCCCCATCGCCATTGTGACCGTTGTTTACGTTCGCCATTTTGGTATCCGTATCACGTATCACGCGCATTCTCTCGCGTCTGTCACTTTAAGATGGAAAAACAAAAATAAATTCCACCGAGAGGCCATCAGGGTGGCGGAAAAATATAACAATGGAGCAGCGCTGCGTGGCCTCGCAATCCCAGCGATCCAACGAGCTTGCAAAGTGTTGTTTGGAAAACGACCCTCCCAAAGGTGATGGTCGTGCACTCCTACATGCACAGGAAGCATGGCACTTAAAACGCTTTAGACGAAAGCAGGGATCACCTCTGTGGACAGCGAAGAACCATCAATGGACTCCAACGGCGACTAGTGCATGGCGTTTATTTGTGTGTTGGCGTGCCTTTCATAAAATATGTTCTATAAGGTAGGTGTTCAATCTTCATTATTTTACCTGCGTGGTAGAATCGGCAGCAATTTACTTTTGATTATCTGGAAGCTAAATCTGCCTGCGCATTAGAATTGAGGGCGCGTTAGAATCGTGCAAACACGGAATTTTGTGATGTGACTTGACTTCCGTCTCACGACACAGTGACGTCAAGTGACAACAGAGTGTAGCACGCCGATGTTACATCACACGACACCAGGGCATCGCGTCATGTAACGCCCGGCCACGTGCCGTTGCATAAGGTCACACGACGACACACTTCCCTTATGGCCGCGTGACATCACGTGGCACTGCGACGTGTCGGGTGACGTGACATGGGGGACCTTTAAGCGCATTCGGAGTGCCTCTGGGAACGTACCGGAGAGATACGGAGGTTAATTTTTTGGCCGACCCCTTCACCAGGGCCTACTGTCCGTACCACCGTCCCCGCCAGCGGATCCGACCCAAGGAGTCAGGCAGCACCTCCTGCCTGATCTGCACCTACGACATGGTGTCGGAGCCCTCCCCGCAGGTCCTGATCACGCCGTGCTGCCAACACTCCTTCCACAGGGCCTGCCTGCAGGTGAGGGGGTCTCGCACGTCGCATCTTTGGGTGAGACTGAACCCTGGTGGGACCCTGCAGCAGTGCCTCAGCGATTTTGTGAAAGTGCGGTCGGGCTGCTCGGTCGTGACACAAAGGACACGGTGTTTGCTGCAGACACGACGACAAAGTTGTCAGCAGATGCACCTTGGGCACGTTCGAAGCATGTTTGTTTTTATATGTATGCGCAATTCGGACATGTCTGCAGACGGTTTTTGTACAACTAATGCAACAGGAACGTCATACAAAGAAGAAATTGAACAGTTTCAGAAGCCTGTCTTTTGTGTAGCATATAGCGGCATGACTGCGGCTTTTTGGTGGCATTGTTTTGTGACTCCCCAGTGCCAAAAACACTTTACGTCCAACGGCTTTATTGGGTAGGAGATCGAACTATAGGGGGCGCTCTATCGGGGTTGTTGTCCCCACAACCCGGTGTTTACTAAAACATAATACCAAAGAAATTGAACTTTGCCTAGCACAGTCTGTGCACGAACGCTTCGCCCTGACCAGTGCTTTAGTTGCATTTAGTGGCTTCGATTTCTCGGATCAAAAACAAACAAGAAAAGACGGTTTGTTGTCCCCCCAGCTGAAGCGCAACATTAGTGGCGTGACTGTTTGATCTAATCCCCAATAACGAACGCCTCTACTATGAAAACGCCCGTTTAACGAAGCAAAAACAAAGTATGTGGCTAATCTATGTGATCAATGTGTTTTTGTGACTATTACTGCGAATTTGGTTAACGAATATTTTTGTTTAAGGAAGCAATTGTGCGGCCCCACAAAGCAAACATGACCGACATTACGAATTTTTAGGTCTAAAGTAATAGATTATAGATACATTGTCGCTGTCAAGTGATGCGCATAGAAAACGGAAGTGCCTCAACAACGGCAACGGTTAGCAGTGTCGTCGCACCACGCATTCTCGGTTTTGGGCTTAAATAATTCGTTAGTGTGTAGCCTTGTGTCTAGATGGCGCCACGTGACTATTTTTGCTGCTAAGAAAGCCTCTACGCAGCAGCACGGTCACGTAGAACCATCAAGACTCGAGGTTGCACAGTAACAAAATATTTGAACCAGACCGAAATAAAATATTTGGCACGGTGGCGGGGAAGTGGCACTGCGGGTGCGGCGCTGCCTTCGTCGCGTGTTAGGGCATACTTTCGTTTACTGGCGTTGTTGATTGAGTATGTGCCACTCTGCTAACTCAGCTCCAAAATAAGTTTTTTTTTTTTCTTGGACTCCTTGTTTGGGCAATGCGTGCACTCTTTTCTTATCTTGCACGTGTGTCAGCGCATTTAAAAGAACCCGTATGAATGAGAGCATATACTAAAAAAATATTAATTCTTATGGGCAGTCGGAAGCTTTTTACGCTGTCTCGGCGTTTGTTCGACCGACGCGTAGATCTTCGTCAGTCATAGAGTCTCGCTCGATCCGAATCCCAAATTGCTCCGCCTTGGAGCAAATTATGCGGTCAAGGAGGTTGCGGAAACATGAACTGTGACTCTACCCGCAACGCCAAAATCTAATCAGAATCAGTAGCCCTCTTTGTGCCGGACAGATGTGAATAAGGGCTAACGGGACAGTTGTGCACCTCACCTCATCCTTGCTGCACCGCGCACTACAGCTGTTGCATGCACACTATGGTCGCATGCCGAGTGCGTGGCCAGGGTCGATTGCAGCTACAGCAGTGCTGCCATGCCCGCTCCTATGAAAGCTGCGCAGCTCCAGAGCCACCTCCAATTGACACATGCGCCGCCACCCAATTTAGAAAAATACAAATTTACACGGTCGCCGAACGCCTCTTTGCTACGTGATCGGTGGTCGACATCAGTGGTTTGGTGATTGTTGCGATTTATACTTTGATAATTTGATTAATTTTGTTCTGTGGAAGTTTGGACAGTGTGAAATTAAGAAGTGCCCAGTGTCTCGGCCCTCGGAGATCTTGCAGTAAAGGTTGGGTGTTGCGAAGTCCGCAACACCCAAGTCATTAAAACAATAAGCCTGTGACTTCTGCAGACATTGCTATGCTGCGAACGAATGAGTTTGTTTTTATGGCTGGTGAAATTCAGAGTGCAATGGCAAAGTAACTCAACAAATAAATGTCCCCCCCCCCCCCCGCTCCCCCTTTCTTTTAGTCTCTCTAATTTCAACATTTCTGGGTTGGCACATATGACTACCCTTGCTCCTTGCTGGCCTCCGGCAAACGACCTAAAAAAAATCCAGCACTATGGACTTGGTGGGGGCCATTCACACAGCAGCGTTTGACTACGTTGGGTTGGCTTTGTTCTAAATGTTACTCAAGGGGATTTGATTTACTTTAGTGGGTTATATCACGCAATGACGCAAACAGAGCAGCACCGGACATGAGTAGATTTTCGAACACCAAGGCACACAACCTTTATTCTGGAGGGAGATAGAGTAGGCTTGGAAGACGGCTTCAGTGATACAGCTTTCAGTCACTGCGGCACTTTCATGTTCTGTATGCTGCGTGTGAGACTACCCTATTGAAAATAACACTTCAGCCCTGATGTGTTATGCAGACTTGTACCGTACGCATTACAAGTAATCATTAATCAAATTACTTGTAATCAATTACTTTTTGGAGTAATTTTGTAATCAGTTGATTACTTTTATTAGGCAGTAATCACAAGAGTAATCTGATTACTTTTTGAAGTAATAAAAATTACCGTATTTGCACGAATATAACGCAAGTTTTTTTTCGAAATTACGTGCTCCAAAACGCACCTCGCGTTATATTCGGAATCGAGTTCAGCCACGAGGCGCGCGAGTCCGGAGAAAGCCAAAGAAAGTCATCCCTCCTGCTCAATGCAGGAGATCGTGTGGGAAGAGAAGTGGGGGTGTGGGAGGGAATTTATTAGCTATTGGGCCACGTGAAGGGACGAATAGAAAACATAAAAAAGCATTTTTATCGCTTTTGTGTTTGTACAACGCGTGCGCGCACGCTGCAGAAACTCGGCGCGCGCGCCATGTGGGAATGCGGGCACTGGCCAGTTCAAGCCAAGCCAAGCCAGGCCAAGTCAAGTCAACACAAGCCAAGTCAAAAGACCACCGACCGCGTTTACGCAATCGTGCAACACGAGGTTTGTTTACGCGGAGGGACCAGAACGAGAAGTGTGATTGTGTATCGGGTTCTGCGGTATTTTTTCTGCCTGCGCATTTTTTAGTTTCTGCTCCAGAGTGGTCTGGTGTTCGTGTGTTGGTGCTTCTGTTTCGTGCCTTGCTTGGGTTCTGGGCTGCCTAGGAGCCCACACCAAAGAAAAAGGAACTACCAGACAAGCGATGCCGTGCTGCTGATTATCTGCGTAGTCGCCAAGTGGATTGTAAACGAAGGACTTGAGCAGTCAGGATGAGTGTAGTCAAAACATAAATTGATATTTCTTCTATTTCCATTGACTTTTCACTTCTGCTCTGCCCCCACGTGCGAGAAATTGACGCGGCCTCGGCTCGCATTATAATAGTAATATTTCTTTTTTTTTCTTTTTGGGGGCATCAAAACCTGCCCTCGCGTTATATTCTTGGTCGCGTTATATTCGTGCAAATACGGTACTTATAACCGATACTATTTCTTCACGCCCCCCTGCACACACCTTTTTTTTCTGATTAACAAAAATAAAATTTGCTTCTTTTTTCGAACAGAAGAAAGAAAGATTTTTGCGGAGCTGTAGGAAACGAGGTCAACCCCTTTGTATGTACAGTTTCTGCGGAATGCCCGTTTTTTTTTTTGTTTTTTTTTCGAGCTGGGACTGGGAGTGGGAAGCCCCAGTGCGTCACAAAGGCCATTCAGGGCGAAGTTTGAGGGAGCAGAATGTAACTTTGTAAGTCCTTCTTTCAAACTAGCCTCCTCACGCACACACACACAGAAATAAAAAAAAAAAATCCTGCTTACGGTACCTACTCGCAGCCCGTAGGAGAACCAGAACCGAAGAATGTCTAAAGCGGATGCAAAATATAACAAAGCCAGTTAAAGGGACCATGAAACGATTCTGAAATCGAATTTCATCCACCGATCGTCGTAAGAGGTGAAAAGCAACACAAAAACACAAAAATAGGGAGCCAAAAAAAATTCTTCGCTATAGAACTTTTAAAAGAAAACTGGACTCTTTTGCGCCTTCTTTCCTTCGAAAGCTTTCTGCCTTTTCACTACGATGCATCCGCGGAAACGGAGCGCGTCAGCCGAATCCACGTCGCCTATTGGGTAAGAGCCTACCTCACCAGCACCGCGATCGTAAACAATAAATAGCCGGTGAATGTTTCCTAAAAGTTTTGTTAAATAATATTCAGATCCACATTTTGTAGCATAATTAGAGATGTGACGAAAATTGCCAAATTTGAGCAAGCGCCATCTATCGTGTGGTAAACGAAGCAAGAAAAAGACCCTACTGCGCCTGCGCAAAAGGGCCGACGCGTCGTTGGCCGAGACCACGGTGTAGTCGCGACGACGAACGAACGTTTATTTTTCTATGTGTTCTTCTCGCGTCCCGACTTCAAGGAGGAAGAAAAAGGTACTTGAAACAGACCACGACGAACAAGAACGCTGGATCCAGAAATACCCGAGAGAATCTACAACGGCTACGAATCCACCGAGCTCGGCAGGTAGGCCTAGCAGGCACTCCACTCCGACTCGGTGCTGCGTTGCTTCAACGGTCCTTGGCCAAGACCGTCTGCCCACGACCGGTTGGCGTGCTGAATGGAATATGCCCGCGCGACCCTTGTGGACCCTTCCCGTATTCTAGTTTGATCGCTGACCTCAATTTTAGATTAAGAGGTGAGGTCAATCTCTTCCCCTTGTTTTCCGAGGCAGTGTTGACGAACACTGTCGTCGAAAAGGGACCCTCGTCGATTCTATCTTCTTGTTTTGTGTGGTATAGAGCTCAAATAAACGCCGTATGGATTACCTTCGTAACACGGTATGTACACTTTGTTATTAGTATGCCATTTTTATTCTGACACGACTGCACGTCACTGTCGAGCTATAACAGTTTGTGTGAGCTACGTGCAATGCCGGTCCAACCTTCCTTTGCCGAGTGTCACGTCAGTATCGAGTTGCAATCGTAAAAGATTGGACCCGAAGAGCTTAGCAACAGCGCGAATACAGCACTTCCATCAAACGCACGCGTCCGCTCCGAGTGTGAACAGGTATTTACGTGGCTCTTGCTGACACTGTCGTAGTTCAAACATATCTTTTTTTAACGTCGGCTTGCTCCTGCATCTCCTAGGCCGCGAAAAACGCCGCGGCCATTTGTCTCTATCTACGTCGCTTTGCAAACGACTGACACGGGTCGCCTTTTACCAACAATGACAGTTGGGTTGACTTCTGGAGTCTTCACCGGAAGACTCGCCGCACTTCCCAGCAGGCATACCGGCGTACGGGACGTAGTCCCATGCTGTCGCTGTAGCGCAACATATCTCATTGGATTTCGCTCAGCTGCGATGTGTCCATGGCTATCGCAGCCACGACCAACTCTTGTGATCGCGGCGATGAGGGGCGCCGATTCAGAAAATACATCGGTGACATCAGCGCCATCAGCGCAGTAAAACCTACCGGCGCACCCCCAACTCGCCGCCGCTGACGCTCCCATTCTACAGCCGAGAGAACTTCCGGTTCCGGAAACAGGGTACGTCACGACCGTCAAAATTACGCCGCAGCTTGTTTTGCGGTCAGTTGGAGAGAAAGAAAAAGTCGATATTTCATTAATTTTCTGTGTAGAAGTTAATAAACTGAGACGAAAACGGATGCCTGTTCGGCATTCAGTGAACGTTGAAGGTTTAATGTAAAAGTTACCTGGCAAAAGTAAAAAGGTCTTTTCATGGTCCCTTTAAATATTTCCCCATTTCCCCTACGTGGTCTTTGTGACAAGCAAGGTTTCGAGTTAAGAAGTGGTCGGGGCGATCTCTTCCGCTAATGGATAGTACACCTGATCCGTTTCAAATCCTGGAGCTGCTGCTCTTTTGTATAACATGCAAGTTCATCCACATGTGAATAATAAAATGAGCGACGCAAGCTTTGAGCGACAACCCTTGCTTAAGGGGGGACGCGGGGATCAACTCCCGAAAAATGTGAAAAAAATCCGTTTTAAGAAATTTGAAGTTTCGGCATGCTTGGGTCTTCTTTCGTGCAATCAAGAAGTTTCATGCTCAAGATCAAACTCTAAATGACCTAAATGAGTGTTTATATCAGCGCGGATAGCAAAGAAAATCTTCAGAACCGCGAAAAATGCACGTGTTTCCAACCATCGCGCCGCCGTAACGCAGCGAACGGGCGCGGCCATCTTGGTATCGTTGGAAAGCGCATTTCACAACTGCTCCACTCCCGTCGTCAGCCCTCTCCTCCTGAAAAGAAACAAGCACGCAAAAAAGAAAAAACCGAGGCACCTGGGGACAGATTCCCGGTCCTGCAATTGGCTCCCCGTTGTCACATGCTTCAGCGCGCTTCGTAATTGGCTAACGCATCGGTTGCCCCTAGCAACGCTTCTGCCGCGAGCGTTGCGCGCTCGTTTTTCGCCTCCTCGGTGGCTGTTCCGAGGTTTCGGTACCGCGGAGTGTATCTAGGCTTAGCGGTTGTACCGTTTTCTTTCGTTTCTCTTGGTTTCGTTGTGGCTTCAACTCGCGATCATGGATCAACGTTCGTTCAAGAAGAAATACTGGACTACCCATCGCTTCGGCACTCGCAAACGGAAGTCTCCGATGGTGAAACGCCTGAAAGCGGCAGAGCCCGCAACAGTGCCCGTTGTTGACACGCCGATGGATGCCGCCGCTGCTACCGCCCCCGAGATCGTGCGCTCGGTGGCTGACTCCGCGGACGCAGCCACTATCCCAGACGCGGCACACTCGACGTGCAGCAACCGCACGATCCAAGTTCATTTGCAGTCACAATTCTTGTCGCCGGAATCATCCCGCGATCGCACCGTGGCAGTTCGCGATTCACTCAGTTCTGCGTCTGCAACGGAACGTAAAATGCTCCTTACCGGCAATAATAAAGGAGTTGCGGCACCAGAGCCACCCGCTGGATCAGAGTCAGCCGATGAATTCATTCTAGTTCAAATCGCGGCGTTGAATGCGCTGTTAAAGAACACACCCTGCCAAGAGTGCTCGCGACCAGGCTTGACGATCGAGCGAGGCACAAGGCTTGGCCTAGCTGTCAAGATGATCCTTACGTGTTCCACATGCGGAGCCCTCGAGAGCCAGTGGTCATCCCCACGGAAGGAAGAAGGCCGAGCTTTTGAAGCCAACCTCCGGTCCATCCAAGCCATCAAGGGAGTTGGGAAAGGTTCCACAGCCCTCACGGATTTTGGGTCAGTGATGAATGTGTCCCACCGAGGATTGCATCATAAGACGTTCCAGGGCCACCTCAAGGAAAGTTTCAGACCTGCTTCAGAAGCAGCTGCAGCAAGTGTCTTTGGAGATGCTGTGGAAGCTGTGCGGAAGGTCTATAAGGAGATGGATGGCACATTCACAAAAAATGTGACTGTTGTTTATGATGGAACGTGGATGACCCGCGGTCACACTTCACACATTGGAGTAGGAACTGTGATTGAATTCTACACTGGTTTGGTGTTGGACTCCGTCGTGCTAACAAACTTGTGCCTTGCATGCACGCTGGGCCAGAAAGAAGAGCATGCGTGCCAGAAGAACACTGATGTGAAGTCGGGAAGACTGGAAGTGGAAGCTGCGTTAATGCTCTTTCGCCGTTCCTTGGCTAAGAATGACCTGAGATACACTAACATCGTTTGTGACGGTGACAGCCGAACCTTTCAAGCACTCAGTGAGGACGAGACATACGGGTTCATTGCATTCACGAAAGAGGATTGCGTGAACCATGTACAAAAGAGGATGGGTTCCGCCCTGCGATCTCTAGTCTCCAAGGCCAAGAAGGGGGAGCCTCTCGGGGGAAGAGGCGGCCTCACCCAGGACCTAATCAAGCGGCTTACTAGCTACTACGGGATGGCCCTTCGTAACAACTCCGATGTCGACGGAATGCAAAAGGCAGTGATGGCGACATTCCATCATGTGACGTCGACAGATGAACAGCCGCATCATGACCTTTGTCCTCCCGGTCCCCTCAGCTGGTGCAGGCACCGAGTAGCAGAAGCCGAAGGGAAACCACAGCCAGCACACAAATACAAGCTCACGAGTCGTGTTGGTGCCGCACTCCTGCCCGTCTACCAGCGCCTTTCAGAGCCTCAGCTCCTCCAACGGTGCATCGGTGGAAAAACTCAGAATGCAGCCGAGAGCCTCCACTCTGTGATTTGGTCCATCCTGCCCAAGGACGAGCATGCGTCGTTGATTGCAGCAGAGACTGCCGTCAGCGAGGCGATCTGCCGCTTCAACTCTGGGAACTCACGTGCCTACAGGGAGTTCTGCTCCTCCCTTGGCATTCAGCCAGGAGGATTGGCGCTCCGCAGGGCCTCGGAGAAGGACGCCGCAAGGCAGAAGAAAGCTGCACATGCTCACCACGCCAGAGGACAGAGCGCTAAGAAGTGCCGTGTCCAAAAGGGCACAAAAGCCTATAACCCTGGGGGGTTTTAAGGCGTGCTGTTCATCTTTGAACTTTAGGCCTCGTTTTCTCTGAACATTATATTTGACTGTCGGCTCATCTCGTGGAGCCAATATCTTGGGAGCCCCTTGGGCTATTTGTCTTCCGTTTGTTTTGTAATATTCCTTAGAGTATTGTATGCATCGTGACATTCCCAGTTTTTTAAAGCAATGTTCCTAAGATTTATGAAGCCGTATTTTGAAAGAATTTCATGTGGGTTCGTCTCAGTGTGACAAAAAAAATTATGATTAAAAATAACAATAAAAACATTTTAAAAAGCAGGAATGTCATGATGTGTAGCATACCTTTGGGCTTCAACTCAAAGTCGAAGTGACTCTCTATTATGTTTTGAAAAATCTGAAGGCGCTCCACCAGCTTTTGAAAAGTAAAATATTGTAAATAAAATGTTAGCAGATATATGACAATGAAAATTTTCCTGTATTATGGCATAGCCATTATCTCTGTATGTTGCAAATTTGAGCAAACTCCTCCCATAAATAACGCAGCTTTGGTCACTTCCCCCCCCCCCCCCCCCCAACTGGCGAACGCCCAAATCATTAAACTTCTTCAAACGAATTCTATGCTTGTGTCCGCATTGTGACGGTGCAACGACCATGAAGAGGGAACCCGTTTTTACTTCTTCAATACTTGTGAAAATGTGAAATATAAGTTTTGAAGTAGTTCATTGTTATGAGCGCTAAAGATGTAAGTCTTCACACAATAAAGTAATCGGAAAAGTAACGGTTACTTCTTAAAGTAATGTCCAATTACTTTTGCTGTCGAGTAATCAAGTAATCTATTCGAATACTTTTTAGCCAAGAGTAATAGTAATTGTAATTGATTACTTTTTTTTAGTAACGTGTACAAGACTGGTGTTATGGGACCCTGTCAGTGCTTCAAACCCCTTCAGCCCATCAAACACCTCGCCCGTAAGACTTACAAACCCTTTTAGCCTGTCAGACCCTTCAGCCTTCCGAGCCCCCTCAGCCCTTCAACCCATTAGATACCCCAGTGAGTGTGAACCATAGACCAAAAATGCAGTTTAAAATGTTATTGGAAATTGATTTCAGACATTGAGTTTTAAGGCCCGTCCACACTCTTGCGACCTCTTAAACCTGGTTTCCTTAAAACTTCTTAAACCAGAGGACACACTGGCGCCATCTATTGGGTAGCAGTGTAAACTCGGCGGTCCGGCATATTTTTTTATTTCTCTCGCGCATTATCCTTTCTTTCTTGGCTCGAAAAACTTTTGTCAATGTTATAAACGAGCCTTTCTATGGGTATTACGCACATTTGACCTTGGAAATCCCGCAAAACCTTCGCTCTTGTGAAATGCAGTTCCAGGGTCACCGCATAGATGGCGCCACAATGTCAGTGTGTTCCCTCGTTCTAAAAAAATTTAAGAAGTTTTAAGGGATCTCGTCTCTCTCAGTCGTACTCGGTCGCAAGAGTGCGAACAGGCCTTTACATGCATTTTGTAACTCAGAAAGACGATAAGAACCTACATTTGCTCAAATACAGGCTCAAGCAGCTGTGGATGAAAGTGATGAGACCGAATAGGAACAACCGTGTCCTATGTCGCAAAAAAATATTTTTCAAGGTACTCTCAATGCCTCTGGGTAATTTCCTGAGATGTACGATAGTTCAACAAATAAAACGAAGCAGGTGCTCCACACGGACACATACACACCATCAGCAGCACGTTTAGTGAAAACCATGAACGTGCAACCAACATTCATCGCCATTGACCGTAGGCTTCAAAACCGTCTACGGTAATTCAAAGCTACAAATATTTTCTCCGACACTCCCAAGTCTTGTTTCGGTGATGCGTGTGACCTTGGAGTTCATGGGGTTTTTCCTACTGTCTTGTTTGCTTGCAGACTCAGGCCTCGAATGCCGGAAGTTACTTTTTCAAGTGCTGCTTCTGCAACAACATCGACGCCTTCCAGAAGGAGATGTTGGACCACGGCATCTGCATTCCCGTACAGTGAGTGACGTCCGCATGCCCGTCTTCATTTTTCGAGCTTTGGTCGAGCTTCATGCCCTTACTAACCTTCTGACCTCAAAGGTTTGACTCTCTCTGTGAACCCATGGACATGTAGTGTGTTTACTCCAGGTATAGCACACTGTAGCCACATTTTCCTATTTCCTTTAGTGCTTGTGTCACTGGTACGCTTGCAGTACAATTTTTCTTCGGGATTCTAAAATTCGCAAAATCTTAATGACAAAAAGAAAAATGGATAAAGTCTTACTGGGTGTTTTGACTCTTGAAGAACTGTGTTGAGAGGGGAGAAGCGACACTTGACGTTTCTTAAACTGTAGAGTAGAAACGGCAAGGGGAAGAATGTGGAAACTGTGAAGCAGTCAGGCTGGCTCACGCAAGTTGGTCAGCCTTTATTGATGACATTCATAATCAGCTGCAGTAGCTACCTGCAGCTTGTCATGTCCTCCCAGGGCATGCAAGGAGCCACTCATTCCAATCGAACGAAAGGAAAGCAGGAAGACTATTGTTTCGCGAAAGTGCCGTCTGCGTTCAAACGGGAGCATGTGACACCAAATGTCCGGGAGCCTAAACGGCACTCTTCCCAATGCCCGATGAAGCTTTTTCGAACCACTCATTGACGTGGATTCTCTCTTTAGACCGCCACGAAACCGAGCAGACGGAATTGTCGATGCGCTCAGCGCTTGGATTTGTGTTTGCTTGGTTACAAAGGTTCACTCGGCGCTTGGATGTATGTCTTCCCCGTCGTCACGAATACTGTCTCGCACGACGGAATAACCAGCAGTTCAAAACGTGTCACGCAGGGATGCGTCATGGGAGAGGGAGCAGGGGGCGTACCAAGACCTGCTCTATCGGTACCAAAGGTGCGACGCGGAGCGGTGCCGCTGCCCCAATGGACGGGAGACGTCGCTGGAGGAAAGGTAGTGCCGTCCCGCCCTTGTTTCTCCAGTCTTTATTTTACAACGACAGCGGTATGGTCCTCGGAACGTGTCTCCGCCCGGTTAGTCTCGTTTCGCCCACGCATCAAAAGTGGTCCTGTGGTGGCCACAAATGAAGTCGCAAGAGTTAGAGTGTCGTGCTCTCGGAGGTCGCAGTCCCGGTGGCCGGGCGTAGCAGTTCCATTCTCTGGACCGTCTAGCTCGAGGGTGACCACGGCAGAATGAGCGTTAGCCACGTCCGCCGCCGCCGCGACGCGACCGTGATAGTGGTTGACGATGGTGGCTACTCTTCTGCGACGCGGTCGGGTGTGAATTGGGGGACCACATTTGTGGACGTGGTAAGCGCACTGTCTGGAGACGTGTCCCAAACACCGTAACGGTTTTTACAGGGACTTTCCAGCTGCTTGGGTGGCGTCGGCTTTGCCGGGCAGAGAATGCGGTGTCACGTGCGCTTTGCATGCATGCCGTGCTGCCCGGTGGCACTAGGCAAAACGTACGCAAACTTGGCTCTTGCGGGGTGGCGGTGTTTTCTACCTCATCTACAATTAGCAGGGACACCGCTACGTATTCCTTGCCCTAGAACTCTGTTTGCGTGCACTAACCACTCGTAACATAACCTGTCTCGATTTAGTCTGCTGCAGTGTGTTCCCTTATGCATTTCAGTGGCCACAAGAGTGTGTGGTGTGTTTGACATGCCGTAAAATGCTGCGGAAGTGCCCACTTCGTTCAAGCGCACGCTAGTAACATTTCGCAATCCTGGGAATTCTGCAAATTATACCTGAGGCGCCGGATTTGACCGGACAAGTGGGCCCATGCCTAGATTACCCCAGTTTTCAGTGAAAACAGGATGGGTGCTCTCCCGGTATTTTATGGTAGTAACGAGCAGGTATATGCACAAAAGTGGGTGTTACCACACGCCATAACTGTCGTCACCGTCACTTTGCTCATCGTGGTGAAGAGCGTAGCTGTTAGTCGCCTCCGTTGAGAGGCAAGCGAAACATGCGCTGTTTCCTACTGATCACATACTGATCACAATTTTAAATTTCTGTTACGACTTCTTGAACTCTGCCTTGTTGGTCATGCGATGGCGAGTGATTTCATGAACTTTGACGAGTTCATGATCCGATGGTTAACGACTTGTACTCTGACGAGTTCATGATGTAATGGTGGGTGCCTTCATGAACTCGAACGAATTCACGATGCGATGGTGAGAGACTTTGTAAACTGGGATAAATTCATGATGCGAAGGAGAGTGACTTCGTGAACTCTGATAAGTTTATGATGTGATGGCGATGGGGTGATGCGATGGCGAGCGAGTGGGCTCCCGTGTGCCAATGCACGAATGCTGCTCTACGTTTGTCGTCTGCAGTGGTGACTGGGAGGTGATCACCTGCAGCACATGCGGGTCGCAGGGGATCCACAAGGCTTGCGGGAACCTCTCCAAGGAACCCTTGCAGCGCACCAACTCGTGGGTCTGTGTGCAGTGCCGGAAGACCCTCTCCCTGAGTGAGTCTGTTCGTCCCCCGCGTCGGCAAGTAGTAGCTATCGCGACGCCGACAGGCTGGGGACGGACCTTTTCAGAAAATACCACGAGGCCTCTTGTCAACCCTGCACCGTGCTGCGTGGGGTATTCTGTGGCCATTCCGAGGTACCCTCGTGTCTGGGAAGTGGCACGGCTCCCTCTCTTTCAACAGTGCGAGTTAAGAGCACAAAAAAGAAACCAAGAGAACTCGTCGCAAAGTTGACATATAACCTGTTTCGTTGTCGTTCTGCTTTTTTTACGTTCCGGAATTGCAAACTGCTAAACAAACACAAACCACTCCTTCTATTCGCAGGTGCTCCTTCACGTGCCATAGATCGGATTGCCGTAGTGCATCGGAAAGACGACGGAGGCGTGTTTCCGGACTGATCCGTTCAAGTTTGTCGCCACCGCAGTTGACTCTCGATAATTCGAAGCTCACAGGGACACTGAAACATTTCGAAAACTTTGAGTTTAGAAAAACAAATTGAACCTGTGATTTTTTTTTTATTCAGCACTCGCTCGAGAGAAGTTGTTGACTTAATTCGAAAGCATTAACTGTCCCATGGAGCAAACCGACGTCATCAGCTTTGAAACCACGCCAAACGTTGGCCAAACAGCACCTAAAATCTCCTTTTCTAAGTGAAGACGATTTCTGATGGATTATTCTCCCATTGGCTGGCGCGCGTCATCAAGGAACAAGGCTCGCATTGGCTCCCGTTCGGCGTAATTCCAAAAAAGCCACCAGAGAAGCCCTCCATGGCAGTGCAGCGCATGCAGCGGCGCGCCCGCTGGTAAGAGGAGGGAGCAGTGGCGGCAGAGCCAGAATCTGTCTGGGCAGTCTCCAGAGAGGCCGCACGGCTGAGCTCAGCACGGCCACTTCATGAAAAGCTTGCGCTCGGTCGTCCGCCGGTGAAACATGGCAGTCCATGCCATTACGCCACAGCCAAACTAAGGGAGCGGAAGAACGACATTCATGCTTTCACGTTCACAACTCATAAGAAGTGCTTGGTGTCCTTGTACTTTTTTTATTGCCTCTGCCGATGGAGATATGCTACAGTAACTGCTCTTGCAAATTGTAAACCTTGGGGGTGCTTTCTTCGCCAAAGAAAAAGACATCTACGTATTCCGGCACAGTTTCTATGTCCTGCACTTGCCACAGAAAGTAACGCGACGGTTCCTAGGTTTAACCACTTCCTCAATTTCGCTGTCCGAAAGCGAACCACAGACAGCAGCTGTTTGCTGATATCAATATAATGGGTAGACTAAACATCTTTGAGGGGTAGGTAATTCCTTAAGCCTACCCTTGTTGGCAGTGCGCACCACGCATTCATGCTGTTGATTACTTCCGTAACTTTCATAGAGACAGCGCCATAATTCACGTGCTTGCTGCTTAGGGTGGCTCGGTTTGGCCGCTTGGATGACTTAGCGGCTTAGGCAGCTTAGCCGTATGTCTCCCGCAGCGCGCTTGTTTGCTTTTTTCCAGACTGTTCAGACAGTATATACAAGTGATAAAGTGTGCATTTCTGCAGTTTCATCTTGGTCAGCATAATCAAGAGGCTCTTTCATGCTCCCAGAATTACTCAAACTCTTGAGTGCACAAAAATATCTTTCACATTAAAATACTATCGCAAAAAATTACTTTCACATTAATTCAAATTACCGCACGTTTTTTCTCGCAGACTTGTACAGTCAAACGCCTTTATAGCGAATGCCTTTACTACGAAAACGTCCTTTTAACAAAGTAAAATCAAATTGCGGCCAATCTTTTGTGTTCAATGTGTTTCTCCGACTACTACAACAAATTTCTGTTTGATGAAGCAATTGCTCGGCCCTGCAAAGCAAAAACGAGCGGAAATATGAATTTTCTAGGTGAAAAGTTATCGATTTTACGTAAATTGTAGCTCTTGAGACGTGCATAGAGCACAGAAATACCACTGCAGGGGCTATGGCGTGCCGTATATTTTCAGGTATAAATAATTTGTTAGTGTGTAACCTTGTGTCCAGATGGCGCTGCGTGACTACCATAGAATACCGTGCATGCACGGTATTTTATGGTAGTCACGCAGCGCCATCTGGACACAAGTCATCTGGACACAAGTCACGCAGCGCCATCTGGACATATCATTAATTTTACATATCAATCTACTGTGCATATTTTCTCAGATCTTAGAAATTTTTGAAATGGGAGCTTAATGTGGAATGGGTGCATGCATGCACCCATTCCACATTAAGCTCCCATTTCAAAAATTTCTAAGATCTGAGAAAATATGCACAGTAGATTGATATGTAAAATTAATGACCGAACAAGTGCCCATCCCCCATTTTTTTGCGATTATCTCTATATTTTGAGTGGGCGCTTGTCCGGTATTTTACGGTATGTTGCTGCGTATAAAGCCTGTACGCAGAATAGAGTAGCATAGCGTCATCATAAAGCAGCGTAGCTTTGTTGTTGCGTAGCATCATCTAGACACAAGATTGCACACTAACAAATTATTTTGACCCATAAACCGAGGATGCGCTATTCACATGGTGTGACTTTGCTTGCGAATTCGCGGCTGCGACGTTGGGTGCCGCAGCTTCCCCCAGACTTTACTTGCAACACGGACGACGTTGTAACTGCGAAAAAGCAAGTAAAATTGCACCACGGGAATTGAGCCTAACTTCACGCTATTCAAACTTTTACACAACAAACTTGACTGACTCATCAAGATAGGAATTGCAACAACCACTGAACCACCAACATCCCCCGATCATCCAGTGAATGAGAGGCATTTGCCGACTGTAAGTTTGGCCTTTTTCGTAAAGTGAAGAGGAGTATAGTGTGGGAGAAAGTGGCCATTTAGAGCACCTAAGCGGTAAAGTTCAGCGTTCGTCGCGGCTGTGTCCGAGTAAGATGTGAAGCGCCGACGTCACGTTCCTGTTAAACCGCGCCTTATGCTCTTTATAGGACCAGGCACAGCGGCTGTGATACCGCCCATCAGCCCTCTCAAGAGGAAAGGTGCCGCGGAGTCAACGTCGTCGGAACCCCCAATTACAAAGGCGAAAGAAACCAATCCACCATGCCCCGAGAAGACGGAAGTGTTGCCGGCCGCTGCCACCCCCTGCTCTGGGATTCCGCCTCGGAGCAGTTTCCCGTGCCCCATGATTCTGCCTGCGAGCGGTTCCCCATGCCCCGAGATTCTGCCTTCGAGCGGTTCACCGGGCCCGAAGATTACGCCTCCGAGCAGTTCTCCGTGCCCCAAGATTCTGCCTCTGAGCGGTTCCCCAGGGCCCGAAATTCCGCCTCCAAGCGCTTCTCCGTGCTTGAAGATTACGCCTCCGAGCAGTTCCCCGTGTCCCAAGATTCTGCCTCTGAGTGGTTCCCCATGCCCCGAAATTCCGCCTCCAAGCGCTTCTCCATGCTCGAAGATTACGCCTCGGAACAGTTCCCCATGCCCCAAGATTCTGCCTCTGAGCGGTTCCCTGTGCCCCGAGATTCTGCCTCCAAGCGGTTCCTTGTCACCCTCTAGGGAGGCCGCAGGTGCCGCCGCCTCATCTTCGCAATCCCAAAAAGGCAACGACGATGACAACGATTCGGACATTGAGGTCATCGCGGTTGTCCTGCGTCCAAAGCCGTCGCCGCTGCAGGTCATCATTCTAGACGACAGCGACGACACCGACGACTCTGACTTGGAGGACTTGTGCGGCTGCCCTCGATGCTACAACCTTTGAGGTTTAGTTTAGAAACTGGCACTGTGCGGCTGGAGAACGTCGAGTTACCACTCGTCGCAGTCGATCTTCGCCAAGATTTTGTACGTGGCTTTTGTGTGCGACGCCATTGCGTCATACCAGTGCTTGTTCCCGCTTGTTTTTGACAACTTATTATGTTGTGTGAAATGTGTGCTGCACAAAAATGTGGGCTGCAGAAGGTATCCCTGCTATGTGCTGAAACTCACAATCTGGCCTTCTTCTGTAGGCCCCACAAGCTTTCTTATCACTCTATTTTTAAACTACTCCAAAGTGTGGAACCCCTTTCGAAAATCGGCAGGTACACCAAAGAAGCATGAAGGACTGCTCGGCGGGAAGCCACCAGACGGGTGAAGAATACACAGAAAGAATAAAACACATGAAGGACGAACACAGACACACACAGTTCTTTCAATGAGCAACGAACATTTATGAAATGCCCATGACGCTACGACAATAAACTTCAAGGGATTGAAAGAAAGAGAACGAAAAATTATACAAAAATAAAGAAAACGAAAAAGCTCAAATAACTAAAGTGCTCAAAATTTTAAAATACCGAATTAAAACGATAGGACACATCCTGGAAATTAACCACTGAACAAGGGGAAACGGAAGAAGAAAGAAAGGAAATTGACTCCTGAATAAAGGGGAAAGGAAGAAGAAAAGAAAGAAAATTAACCCCTGAAAACGGGCAAAAGGAAGAAGAAAAGAAATGAAAAGAAGGCAAAATT
Source organism: Ixodes persulcatus (assembly GCA_013358835.2). Classification (NCBI taxonomy): domain Eukaryota; kingdom Metazoa; phylum Arthropoda; class Arachnida; order Ixodida; family Ixodidae; genus Ixodes; species Ixodes persulcatus. Next base: position 61,225 of record JABSTQ010003884.1, read on the forward strand.
AATACATGCTCAAAACTACCGTTACGATAACTCTGGCGCGAGGAACTCCAGCTCTTTTGACGATAACACCAGAGAGGGCTCAGAAACATTGTTCGCGGCGTATTTGATCTTAAACGCCTCAATTATTTCTCGCCCACACTTGTCTCTGTGTGTTTCAAGCACAGTGGTGTTTTCGAAGTTTGGGGCGCAATCGTGGCAAGTACGGGCATGCACGACTATGGGGTGAAATGAGTCCGATGATGCCTTGGTGACGTCTAAATGGTGCTCCCTAAGGCGAACATTTAGGCATCTTCCAGTTTGGCCGATGTATTGGCCTCCGCAGCTCAGTGGAATTGAATAGATTGGCTTCTCTTTACATTTGACATACTTGTTGGAGTGCTTGATGGAGCATTCGGGTGGGCGACTCTCGTTGTTCACCCTCTGGCACATTTGTTTCAGTCTCATCCTACAAGTGAAGACCACCTTCGTGTCAAACCGAACAGCAAGAGTCTTCAGGCGGTGGGCGGTGTTGTGCACGTATGGTATGCAAACCGGACGTGAATGACCATTTTGTTTCAATGGAGGACGGATGGGGCCCATGATGAGACGCTGAAGGGTTGTACGGAGGAGGTCGGCTGGATAACCTGCTTGGAGCAGGCGATCATGCTGTCGCAGGACGCTTTCTGATGAGAGATGTGAACAGGATTTCGAGCGAGAAGAGGCATACAAGGATCGAATGATTCCAAGCTTGACCGACTTGGGATGGTTACTGCAAAACGGAAGAACAGGTTTTTTGGAGCGTTGCTGGAAGCTCCAGCATAGACCTTGAGGATGAAGATGAAGTTTTAAATCCAGATACTGTAGACCTTCATCTGTTGGTTCTTCACTCGTGAAGTTGAGACCCGACGAGCAAGGATTGAAGGCTTCACAAATGGCCGGTGAAGAGATGGAGGACGGATGAACAACTAGATAGTCATCTACATACCGGAACCCTCGGATTTCTGTAGCTATGACGTCAAGTTGGGTCCTCACAGCTCGGTCTATGTACATAAGAAAGATTTCACTAAGCACCGGGGCTAGGCATGAGCCTATACAGACACCTCTCTTTTGTCTAAAAATTTTTCTGTTGTATTCAACAAGCGTGGACTGAAGGTATACGGTAAGGAGATCAATGAAGTTCTTTGTGGATATCCCTGATGTATTTTGGAACTCGCATGGACCGTGCTCATGAATAGCATCAGAAACGGAATTCAAGAGAATGCGGGGGTCCAGACTGTAGTAAAGGTCTTCGATATCTAACGAAAACATGGAGTGTGGCTCGGGGGTGACGTGTAGAGAAGTAAGGTGGGAAATGAGCTCTGTAGAGTTCGTAATCCTGAAGTGCTGGCGGAGGTTCAACATAGAGAGATGCTTCTGGAGAAACAAGGCTAAATGTTTTTGCCAACATCCCCTTTCAGATATGATGCTCCTGAGGGGCATACCTTCCTTGTGTGTCTTCCTTTTGCCCGTTTTCAGGGGTTAATTTTCTTTCTTTTCTTCTTCCTTTCCCCTTTATTCAGGGGTCAATTTCCTTTCATTCTTCTTCCTTTTCCCCTTGTTCAGTGGTTAATTTCCAGGATGTGTCCTATCGTTTTAATTCGGTATTTTAAAATTTTGAGCACTTTAGTTTGATTTTAAATTTGAGCTTTTTCGTTTTCTTTATTTTTGTATAATTTTCGTTCTCTTTCTTTCAATCCCTTGAAGTTTATTGTCGTAGCGTCATGGGCATTTCATAAATGTTCGTTGCTCATTGAAAGAACTGTGTGTGTCTGTGTTCGTCCTTCGTGTGTTTTATTCTTTCTGTGTATTCTGTAGTTTTCAACGCGCTCTGCTACGTATACTTCAGTAGTAGTTATTGGGGGTGCTGTTGTATTCATGTTTTTTGTGCCGTGTATGTGTATGCGCTCAATGTATATGTTCAGCTGATGCCAGTGGTATGCTTAATGTATCTACATGGTGGCTTGAGTAAATAAAAATATTTTTGTAGAACAGGAATTGGGCGGTACCTAGCGCCACCTAGCCTAGTGTAACTGATATGCAGCGTATGAAACTGACATGATAATAAGTTCTGATATGAAAAAGGTGTACAATAAACATATCAGAAATAAATTCATATCATTTTTTTCAGTAGGGAGGCTAGTGGAGTTAGAGGGTACACTCAGGGCAGAGGTTGAGAAGAGGGTAGCTATGGAATCCCAGTGGGAAGAGCTAAAGAGGGATGTGGCAGGAAGGGAGCTTGCAGAGGGTCGTAATGCTAGTGAGCAGGTGGAGATTAGTGAGAGGTTGGAAGCTCCTCGACCTTACAGCGCTGTAGTGAGGGAGGGGGGGAGCCAGTTAGATGAGGTAGCTCCAGTCGCGGTAAGGGAGACCAGCCAAGTAGATGTTGACCAACAGCCGCAGGATAGTCAGGGAGAGGAGGGAGGGCGGCAGCCAGAGGTCAGAAGGGTGTTGGTTGTGGGGGACTCCAACGTTAACAGGATTAAAGTGGGAGTACTAACTAGGGTCAAAGGGGACGAGAGGGTAACCGTAGTGGCCCAGCCAGGAAAGTGTATAGTAGACGCTATGGCCGAAGCTAAGGAGTTTGCATGGGGTAACAGGGAGGGCCGGGACCTAGTCCTAGTCCACGCGGGCCTCAACGACGTGTTCAGGGGAAGAAGCCAGAACCTCGGACACCAGCTACATGTGGGGCTGCGGGAACTAAGGGGGATCAATGAGAACGTGCATGTTGTCATATGCACGATCCCAGAGGTCCGGGGTCAGTCATTGCGGACTGAGAGGCGGGTAATTGAAGCTAACCGCATAATCAAGGGGATGAGCCGACAGCTTAAGTACGGCGTAGTATACTACGCCGTACTTAAGCTTAAGAGATTAACAGAAAGGTGTACAAGGCGGGCCCCTTTCCGTTTGAACAGAGTGGCATCCACTACAGTGGAGTCACGGGTGGCAGGGTAGGGGATAGGCTGGGTAGTCAGGCAACAGCTTTTTTGGGGGGACCGAGGGCCCTGAGGGCACCAGCGTAAACGAGACAGAGTTGGGGGGAGGGTATAGTGGTAGACAACGTAGAAACCGTAGAAGGAATAGAGGTAGGCGCCCATTTAAGTCAGACATAGGATATATCAACATGCAGGGGGGTAGGAATAGGTTAAAATGGGAAGAGATAGAGGAGCAACTAACACAGGAAGACTTAATGGTATATGGGCTAGTGGAAACGCATCTTAGAGATACGGAGCATCCACCTTGCAATAGTGAATATGTTTGGGAAGAATGCAACAGAAGGGAAGGTAGTAAAAAGGGAGGTGGAATTGGAGCGTTCATCACAAAAAGCACAAATTGGCGGAGAACAAGAAATGAATGTGCAGAACACTTATGGCTAAAGGGGACGGTAGCAGGGGAGCAAACACTTCTGGGTTTTGTGTACCTGTGGACGGGATCAAATGCCAAAGAAGAAAATAGAAGAATGACAGAATGTATATCAAGAGACATTACCGAGCTAGGAGAAGGCCACGAGATAATAGTAGTGGGAGACATGAACGCGCATGTAGAGGACTTAGATGGATATACAGATTCAACAGGAAACATGTTGTTAGACATGTGCGAGAGGCACGACTTGGTTCTATGTAACACTAGTGAGAAATGTGAAGGACTAATAACATGGGAAGCGGGCAGGTCACAGTCCACAATAGATTATGCACTGATGTCCCATAGAATGTATAATAAGCTGGACAAAATGAAAATAGATGAGGAGGGTGTCAAAAGCCTAGGTAGTGACCACAAACGTATAAAACTGAGCTTTACTAGAGAATTAAGCACAAAAACGGGGCAGAACGACGAACGGGACCAAAAAATTTATACCGAAAAGCAGTTGGAGACGGCTGCTAAGCAAATAGAAGAAGTTTTTTCTGGAGACGACCAAGCACAATGGACTTATACAAGCCTAACTAAGCAATTTGACCTAGCGCTGGCAAAGGTGCGAAAAAAAGGAAGGGAGAAGCGAAGACGCAAACCAAAGAGCTGGTGGGGTGGTGATGTAAAGGATGCAGTAGAGAAACGCCAGGAAGCATCTAGAGAACACAGGTATGCTAAGAGTAATGGGGAACCAGAAAGCGAAGTAAATAGGAAGTGGGATACATTTATAACATGTAGAAAGGAGGCATCCTGTTTGATTAATGAAAAAATTAAGAGAAAGGGGGCACAATGGTTGTCTAAAGTAAATAAAAAAGACAGGAAGGCAGTCAAAAAATTTTGGAAGCACCTGAAGCACTCTTTGAGTCGTAAAACAAGGTTAGAACAACATTGCATCACCACGTCCCAGGGTGAGCAACTACAAGGGGATGAGGCAGCGAAACATGTAGGAGCAATGATGGCAGAGAAATTTAAGGAGCAAAGGTACACAGAAAATGAGGAACTAGAAGAAAGTAATTTAGTTGGTGAAAATGAGGCTATCGGAGAAAGGGAATGGGAAAGGGCAGTACAGAAAGTTCCTAGAGGCACGTCATCAGGCCGAGATGGCATTCCTATTGGATTATTAAAAACGTTAGGCCCTAAATCCAGGACGAAATTAAGAGAAGTGGTCAGCAATGTCATTGAACGCGGAAGTGTCCCGGAGGAATGAAGGTTAAGTAGGGGGAGTTTAATATATAAGGATAAAGGGGATAAGGGTGACATAGCCAACTATCGTCCCATAACAGTGACATCGGTAGTCTACAGGGTTGTAATGCAAGTTATAAAGAAGAAATTGCAGACATGGGTAGAGAACGAGGAGTTGCTTGGCGAGTTACAAAATGGCTTTCGGAAAGAAAGAAGGTTGGAGGACAATTTGTTTACATTAACACAGTATATTGAAATTGCAGTTAAAATAACAGACCTCTATGGATAGCTTTTTTGGATATTAAGGGAGCTTATGACAATTTGGTCCAAGGAAAGCTGTGGGAAATAATGAAGCGCCTGAAGGTGGAAAATGGAATAATTAAAATCTTAAAGGACATTTATAGGGACAACAAGGTTTTTATAACATGGGAAGGAAGAGTGACAGCACCAGTAGAAATAAAACGAGGCCTTAGGCAAGGGTGCCCTTTGTCACCATTACTGTTTATGATGTACCTCCAAGGATTAGAGGAGAGACTAGAAAAGAGTGGAGTTGGCTTTGACCTCTCATACTACAGACATGGCGAGAAGATTGAACAGTCAATACCGGGATTAATGTATGCAAACGACATAGTACTAATGGCGGACAACAGGATGAATTTACAAAAACTAATGAGTATCTGTGGTGCAGAGGGAAATAATTTGGCATTGGAGTTCAGTAGTGTCAAGTCGGCGATTATGATATTTAACGATGACGAGGGTGAAGTCCTTAAAATACAAGAATGCAATGTTTGGAGGGTCGACAAGTATAGGTATCTAGGCGTGTGGATCAAGGAAGATACGGATTACCTCAGTGAACATGAAAGAGACACAACTGGCAAGGGCAATAGAAATGCAGCGGTAATGAAAAACAGGGCATTGTGGAACTATAACAGGTATGAAGTGGTCAGGGAGATTTGGAAGGGAGTTATGGTGCCAGGCCTAACTTTTGCGAATGCAGTTCTATGTATAAAACCTGACATTCAGGCAAGGTTAGAAATAAAACAACGAGGGGTGGGTAGGCTGGCTCTCGGAGCGCATGGGAAGACACCAAATCAGGGGGTACACGGCGACATGGGGTGGTCGTCTTTCGAAGGAAGGGAAGCAAGCAGCAAAATAGAATTTGAGGATAGACTGAGACAAATGGATGAGGGACGGTGGGCACGAAGAGTGTTTAGCTATCTGTACATGAAGGGTATTGACACAAAATGGAGAAAGCGAACAAGAAAACTCAGATCTAAATATGTGGGCAACAGTGGGGAGGTGGGTCAGGAAATGACAGTTAAAAAGAAGGTTAAGGAAACAGAGAGAAGTATATGGGAAGCCGGTATGCAAACAAAATCAGCATTGGAGATGTACAGGTTGTGTAAAACAGATATCGATAAGGAGAGTCTCTATGATAATTCAAGGGGGAGTTCCCTGCTATTTGAAGCCAGAACGGGAGTGTTGCGGACTAAGACATATAGAGCTAGATATCAGGAGGTAGACACCGTGTGTGGAGCTTGCGGAGAGGAGGAGGAGACGGCTGAACATTTGGTACTTTACTGTAAGGGGCTTCACCCTGTAGTGGCTGAAGAGCCTATAATATAACAACTGCACTGGTATTTAGGGATAGTGAGGGGAAAATAGACATGGGGAAGGTGGAGATAACCAAGAAGAGATTATCTGACTGGTGGCATAGGTCAAGGGAAGGGTGAATATTTTCCTATTCCCTACTGGGCGACCCTTTCTGCGGAAGGTGTGTGCACCCGGTTGCATAGAGGCGCCTCCGTCGTACGGACCGTAGCTTTTAAGACTAAATATCTAGATTTGTAACTCGTAAATTAAATAGCTTAAAAGAAAATACTGGCTAGGTGGCGCAAGCCGCCGCCCGATTCAAAGGGTTCAGCCCCATCCATTCATCCATCCATCCGGGAGAGGGGGGGGGGGGGGGGGGGGGGCGGCACACGTTCCAGCGATACACCTGCCGTCCCTTACTGCGCGGCGTTGAAATTGGCGAAGGGGGACATCGCCAGCGATTTTCGGTTCTTAGGTGTTCAATCCAACGTCAGCGCATGTACCAAGGCACTAATTCTCATGCATTAAGCAGAATTTTCCTAAGGAGGCCTACCATGTAAGCAAGCTTAGACAGAAAAGAGAAAAGCAGAACCGCGCGATTATTGCTTTTTGTTGCCGATCTTTTGTATATTTCCAAGGTTGCAGAAAAAAAAAATGTCCCTGCTTGTGCATTGTAATATTTTAAAAAGCATAAAAATTTTTTTAGTTATGGAGGTATGTGAAGCCCACTATTGATACAGCCTCTAAATAGAAGTCGATATTCCTGATTGCATGCTAGTCAAACCTGTCTGTATTTATGTAATCAGTCAGATTTACATATGCTTAATCTACCTTCCTGAGTCTGCCAAATGCGGAACCAGAATTTCCATAAATTACAACAAAAAGAAGTTGAAAGCGAAAACAAAAATGAAGGCATATTGTTAAGCTCTATGAGTAAGTTTATTTAATCATCGAACATATATATATAAACTATCAAAATCATCGTGGTTCAGGAGAGCTAACACATATTGTCTATCTTTTTTCACAGAAGCACACAAAGAAACTCTATTTCCTGCCGAAGCGCCAACGACTCCCAGAAGGTACTTCTCAAAGCCCAAACGACGTAGTATACATAACCGGGAAAGATGGATGTTGCTGTGTCCAATAGGCTGGCTGTCTCTTTTCTTCTTTTTTTTTTTAATTTCCAGAACGACAACGAAAATTTTACATAAAAGGCTGACAAATCGAACCGGCATTAGCCGATGTGGATGCGGAGACCCCTCGATAGTTCTGAAGCCCAACTGCCAAACCGGGGCTCGGCACTCGGGGCTTCTGGGCCCGTAGCCCGTGCCCAACGCCGGCCCTGACTAGAAGCATCGCAGGCACATGACACTTTAGGCACTTAAGCCAATTATTGTTTTAAAGGCTAAAACATGCGGCAGAAATAAATACGTTAGTCAAAGTGTTTATTGGAAGTAAGGAAAAATTATTGTGGTGCAAAGATATGCACCGGCACATCGCCGCCTGCTGCAATTGGTCAGAGCCACACAGCTGACTAATCGCAGCAGGAGACGTCCCAGTCCCTTGCTCCCGCTTGCTCCCGCTTGCTCCCGCTTGCTCCCGAATGCTCCCGCTTGCTCTCGCTTGCTCCCGCCGTCTACCTTAAGGCCCCAGATGTCTTATTTCTTGCTTGGAGATATGAGAGAAAGCGAGACCAAGAACATAAAAGCCATTGGGAGACGCGTAGTACCATTTACATGTACGTTCCGCCCGCTACATCGACGGGCGACCCTGTCATGTAAGAGGACTTGTTGCTGCATAAGAAGACGATCACTTCCGCTATTTCGAGGGGTTCTGCGTTCCGCTGCATGGGCACTATTTGCTGCAATCTCTTTCGCCTGGTTTCGTTGGAGTACTTCTTAGCCATCGGCGTTTCGGTGCCTCCGGGCAGGACGACGTTGACTCGGATGTTCGACGTTCCGAGCTCACGGGCCACGGACTTTGTGAACGCGATCACGCCGCCCTTGGATGCTGCGTACGCACTCACAGTGGGAAAGCCACCCTTGCCAACTATGCTTGCAATGTTCACAATGGCCCCTAGTGTGACGTTGTCACTCAGCATAGATCTCACAGCTTCCTGTGTTACGAGGAACGTTCCCTGGAAGGGGAGGAGCATAATTATTTCTTATGGAGATACCACATATGTGCAATCTAAGAAACCTTTCGAATGAATGATGAGAAAATATGCCGCTGAGCTGGCTAGGAACATTATTCTTTTTTGTTCATGGTTTATATTATAATCATTTAATTGCGTTAGAAAATTGATGCACAGATATATAGGTCAAAATGTTCGCCAAACGGTGGCATCGATTCCTAAAAAACCATCGTAGTAGGTTTACGTTTTGGCATATCTATGAAATTCAGCGTTCATCTCTTTGTGAAGCGCATTGAGGTTCCAGGGGGCCGAGGAGCCTTGTGTGATATTTTTTTCAGAAACGCAAGAGACGCACCGCCGCAATATGGTATCATCATTCAGCGTTCTAACTATTGAGAAGAGTCAACAAACATGTGCAACGTGTTTCATATGCTAATGGCCGTTGTGTCTCCTTTCGCAATATTCAAAAAGCGGCAATAAGACAGTTACAGTAGATGTCAACTGTAATTAAAACACAGCACGAGATTCTTATGCTTATTTATATTATAAATTATTTGTAACCTTATTATAAACATTTGATCCTAATACGTTCATACAGACAGTGCTCTAAAAGGCTATTCATTAATTCATTTGTAACAGGCAATGCGGTTCTCAGGTCATGCGAAATACCTTTAGGTTGGTGTTCACTGTATTGTCATATGAACATTCAGACAAGTTCACCAAAAACGTGGGCTTGTGCATGATGCCGGCGCTGTTCACCACAACGCTAATGTTTTCATCAGAGTACGAAGTCTTGACGCATTCGAACATATCTTTCACCGAGGTTGAATTCCTTACATCAACATAAACGGCCATGTGTCTGCTTTCGTTCCCTGAAATGACTGTGAAAAGAATGTGCATGCAAAGATTGAATAACTCCAGAAAAAACATCAACAAAGACATATATAGTAAGATTGAGTCAATTTTTATTTGGAATACAAACCAAATACTTTTGATCGATCAATCAAGGTTCATTGATCTGTCCGACAAATTAAAGATTGTAATATTCTCACTTAAAGTCCAAATTACCGACCAGTCTTATCCTTCTTCCATGTAGGTTGCTTCAGTTGGAGGTGAAAACAGCAATAAGTAAATAAATAAAACTAAATTCTTACTAAAATATTTTCAGGGCGAAATGCTGGCCTAAGGACTGGTATCAAAGTTAAGAATTCGAAACCAGACCGACGTGCCTGCTGCTATCAGACCGAGTCCTACTGCACTGAGGCAGCCAAGGTAATTTAGATGTTTGAATAACGTTAAATATGCTGAACATTAATGTCCCGTACTTTACTGGGACGTGAAAAATTGATTCATTTAAAACAATATTTTTAGTTGTTTTTTTTTTATTACAGAATATTCTAACACCCATTTCTTGAGATGAATGTACCGACCTTCACTAAACTTACGCTCGTTAACACGACACGCCTTATTTATGCCAAATGTTTGGCAACACGTTTGTTTTTTGTTTTTTTTTTTTTTTGCTGTAAAACAGTTTGTTGAAAGACGACATAACGGTTCATGGAAATATATTAAAAGATCAGGGAGGGAGTGAGAAAAGAGGTGAGCTTGTTTATGTTACACATTTAAAAAAAAAAAAACCGGAGACCACAGACGGAAAAGGGGACAAACACAGCACGTGTCCAACGCAGCTACTGAACTTTATTGCCACAATGATATATATACCATCTCACACGCACACGTCTCCCGGCAATTTGCACTTGTGACCTTCAGCTAGGAGTACATCTAGTCTTGGCCTCAATTCAAACCAACGACCCCACTTCGTACAAAGCAGTTCAAACCTATACTCAAATTCATACTTTCACCCAAAGACAGAACCCGGCGCCCCCCTCGCACATCCGTACAAACGCCCACCACTGACGCCTGATAAGGCAGCATAAGAAACCAAACCCTTTCTTTAGAAAAATTACAAAAGCAAAACGTTTCGGGTTGCCCCATCTAGAGTGATACTAGACGATCATACTTTAATTTGTATTTTATACGTCAAATACTTAAATTGGTCGAGCGTTTCTCTAATATGTTTCATGGTCATTGAACGTTCAAACACACCTTTCTGGAGGTAAATTCACCCAAGCCTCCTCTAACATTTCAATATTTACAATCACGCGACCTTCCTGCTTTACTCCATTATTTGGAGTGTAAAATAATTCATATAAAATAGTTAGTTAATATAATCCAATATTAGTCAGGATTTAAAGTGTCACTTAAAAAACAGCGTTTTTTTTATTAGAATTGAAAAAATTAGGTTTTTGCTACTTGCTACTGCGTACATTAGTTCACATTGATTCTAGACAACATTTCTGAATGTGTGCATGTTACTTACGCTCCCGTTTCCGCGTGTGTATTTTTATTGCAATGAAGAGATCATGGTCGTATACTTATAACTACAGACTTAATTATCAGAAATAAATTGTAGGAAACCAAGAGCAGAACAGCTATTAAGCTTTCCCATTGTGCACACGATTATCTTCACAACTAGCTATCCGAGTTGCACCATTCTTGGAGTCTAGACTCCTATACCGTAATATCTCGAGAGATAGCCCACCTAAAATCACGAGAAAATTGGATGAAAATAAGTAGTGGGTAAACTTCCGGTGTACAATCAAGAAAAGTTAAAAAAATGTTATTTTCAGATCATGTGTCGCTATCAAACTTGTTATCGCGGAAAGGGGCGATGAAACAAAAATGACTGTACTTCCCAGTCAGCAATGATCAATTATTTATTTTTTTATTTATTTTATTTACTTAAGTACTTTACACACAATGAAGAGGCATTTATGTAATGTGGGGGGGGGGGGGGGGGGGAGTATCTCTCGGGATTTTACCATAGGTAAATAGACGTAATTCTGCCGAAGTCATCATTCATCCCATCACTACGATTACTAGGAGTGGGCTAGTTTTCGGTGTTTAAAAGAAAATACCTAGCAAATCAAGCCAAAAATAAGGGTGGGTTATCTTTCAGGTTGACGTATTTTTCGGGATTTTGACGGTAACTGTGGGTCTGTTTTTTTTTTTTTTTTTACATACTGCTTATTACCAGTGCATTATATTTAAAGCATAGGAAAAGAAAGACTACCTAAATCATATTGACATAAATTATCTATAATGCGGCAAGCAAATCAGATACATTTAAACAATTATTGAGCTTAGTCAACTGCTCGGAACAACAAAGCTCGTTCATTGTAAGTTAAAATCTCACCGCGAAAAAAAAAAAACATTTCCCATATTCCTTCTTTTTTTTACATTTTACTACACGTCCATTCGGCGTGAAGCCTGCATCCTTTTACGCAAGTGTTCTGAGGAAGCTTATGCAGCAATGTGATTTTTATCAAAAAAAAAATGCGAAACTCGTTAAGTATACACTTTTCATAGACAAAACCAGATTTGTCAATGAAACAATAAAACAGCGCAAAATGGCGACGGATCAGAGGAAGACACAGGCAAAACAGGTGCTGACTAACAAGGTTTTTTTTTTTTTTTTTTATTAGGAAAAAACATGAAAACACAAAACATAACCTATACATACTCAGTCCATAGTTTCATAAAGAAAACAAATCAGCCTTTTGTTACTGCATCGCCTGGTCCGCCTGTGTCTTCTGGACCGCTGTCCTTTTGCGCTGTATTCTCGTTTCAATTCATCACCAGCTCGCCCAGATTTTTACGCTTCTACATGTTTGTCAACATCCACTGGGAAACGAGCAATCGGCAACAATAAACCCCTGTTTATTCTTAATCGCAAATATTGTCGAGAGTAATTTACTTCTAAATTCACCTAATTTAGTACGTACGTTCTGACGGAGTCAAGATTGTTTGAGAAACAGAGGCTTACCATAAAAAAGTATCTTCATTTCATAACGCTGGCATAAGTAACTTAGATAAATACTTACTTTCTCAGCTGGATAAAGCGTTCACCAATTTTCCGAGAGGTTGTTAGCGTATGCTAGGGTTGTTCAGGTTGACATTCATATTCTCGCGAAATTGAATGACTCGCCAAAAAATAACTGTCTAAACGTATTGGCCAATGTCAGTATAAAACCAGCAGTAGCTGAAGACGGAAAACTACGTCGTTCCAGCAAATATAAAATATAAATATTTTGTGGTGGTCTTCTTCGACTTATAAAGTGGCTTTTTTATTACACAAGGTCTCAATGAGTTTACGCATCTCTAATAAACAGCATAAGATCAGCCTTGAGTTAAGCTTCTTTATGATACGTGCCACAAACTAGACTTTTTTAGTTCAGTCACAAGTGTATATAAGGAGGTACAGTATTTCAGTATGGTTAATCTAAGGATCGACGAGGGCTCCGCGGGTGGGCCGCTAGCACCAGGGAGATTTGGCTGGGGGGAAAGCGTTGGTGTATAAACACTTCCCGTGGCGGGTGACCTCGAGAGACAGGCGTACTTTACGACGCGAGGTTCGGAACGCGCGTTTTCTGCCGAGAGAATCGGAGCGTGTGTTCCGGGCCGGGAGAACGCAGTGGCTCTGGCCGGCGCTGTTTACACGGCGCGTTTACATCGGTTTAGTCTTTCTCGCCTCAGTGTGGGGGGTCGGCAACGTCCGACCGCGTCTGGCAGAATGAATTACGGGATGGCTCACTTAGTCGGCGTTACCCACACCGGGGTCGGTTGTCCGCTTTGCCTTGCGACAAATGGTTTTGCTTGCATCCGAACCAGCCCGACCTTTGACCGTGAGATGCACGCAGACCGTGGGCTCCCACCCGGGAATATAAGCAATTGCCACGTGGCGAGAAAATGAGCCGATTGGTTGGCAGTGGGAAACGCCTGTCTCACGACGCATCGAGGATTCGCCGGTCCACTAAAAGGGGACGGACCAACGAGTGACTTTGATGGGAAACTCAGCAAGTGAGTTTAGTTCGTGCTGGGGATCGAGAGCTGTTGCTCCGTAATCGAGTCAGGTCGTGGGATTCCGAGGGACTTCTGTCCCCGTAATCGGAACGTAATCCCACGAGCCAGCCAACTCCCGAGCTTGGATAAGCTAACACCCGACCACCTCCTTCCCAACCCCGTACAGGGGAAGTTATCATTTCGCAGTATTGTTTATCTTTGTATTTTCATACGCTACAAAAGTATTAAATTGTTTATTGAAAAGTAATTCCGAAGTTTAACCGAATTAGTCGTCGACGGCCAAGGGAAGCAAATTTGTCTCCGGCAAGACCCGCCCAGCTTCCCACAACGAAGTCCGTCACCCCATCCGGACCTGGCAACCCGGACGGCGCAAGGTGACCGAGCGAAAGAACCCGTACTGTTAAGATAAATTTGTTGTTATTCCTGCTGCCAATTACACGACCTAGGGGCATACTACATACATTGTTGCTCTCTTCCGATAGTATATGCGTTTTGGTGTCGCCAATAATTAAAACGTGAATAATGTGATCCAGGTGGACACAAATCTAAAGTTGTATACCGCATTTCGTCCTGAGAATAAGGTATAGAACTCCGAGGAGACGCAGGTGCTACTTAAATTGTAAGTGATGGAACCCACCTTTCAACATGTCGAGGGTTATTTGCGAGCCGGTGGAATTTATGTCAGCCACCACGACTATGGCGCCCTCACGAGCCAGAACTAAGCAAACACTCCTGCCAATTCCACTTGCACCACCTGTGACGATCGCCAGTCTATCTTTCAGTCCATAGGAGGAATTTCCTATGTCGGGCATATTCGTAGGTGATGTTTCATCCCATGCGGAATATGTTGCCGCATTAGTCTCTCCATAGCATGCATCCAAGTCCTCATTTGAGCAGGATGAGAGGTATCTTGTCAGAACTGCACAAAATGCCAAGTAGTAGGCAGAACGCTTAAGGATTAACATCGTGAAAAGAAGTCGATAGGTTCGTTTAGAACGCAAGGATGGGAACACAGATTCTAAGCCAATGCTTATTGATGCTCCGCTTATATATAAACCAGATACAAGGCGTGCCATAGCAACACCCACCTACAAAATGACTCTAAGATGATGCAATACAATCATCCGCCAATTCAACGCCCTATAAGAACCAGTCGAGACCGCTCCTATATTAGAAAAAAAAAGCAACGAAATAAAAAAAAATGCTAGGTGTACACATCAATTGAGCCTCTGACTTTTCTGCGTCGATTCTTAATACCATAACTTTCAAAATGAGTTAACAACAACCCAATGTCAAGAGCGCCCCTAATCGTACGATGGCCTGTGCGGAGGGGGTTCGGCGGCCGAGTGTGTGAGCGCATTGCAGCTCGGGGCACGTGGAGCAAGCTGCAATACTCACAGGAGGCAGTTTCATGTGAGACTGCCTCCTCGCGCTGCAGAACCCAGGGATCCTGAATTCAATACCCATCCTTGCCCGTTTCGATCAGGGCGAAAATCGTGGCGTGCTTTCGTGTATCATTACTAGAGGCCGGATCGTTAGGCAAGTGCCTATTTTTTTCCTTTGGTTCCTATCGTGCCTTTTTCATATATGAGCACGAATCATGAGTTAAGAAGCGTTTTAAGAGTGGTTTTATAGCAGACATGGGTAATGAAATTACTGTAATAGAATTACAGTAATTAAATTACTTTTTGGAGTAATGAGTAATGTAATGAATTACTTCTCTGGGCTAGTAATTCACTAATGCAATGAATTACTTTCAGGCAGTAATTTCCAGAAAATTACTCATTACTTTTTAACTTACTTTTGTCCTAAACTTTCGCATGGTGAAATGTTGTGAAAGAGAATCAGAGGAAATATCAACGGCCACCTGAGAGCAAAGTCTCGTACGAAGTCCTGAACAGGCGCACAAAGGAGGGCTGGAACGGCGAAGGAAAAAAGCTTACATGTAGACATCGCTGGAAGGCAAAGGCTTCCGAACTCCAGGCACGGCAGATTCACGGCGTACGCGTCATCACGACGATACTATACGTCCTTCATCCCTAAGCTGACAATGAGGTGGGTGCTGCAAGCTAACCAGAACCAATCAAACACCTTCCTTTAATCACCTGACCCGGCCGTTTCTCTGCACGGGTATGAACGAGAGCGTGGTTACGTGGCGAACGATAGATGTGTGACTGCTCCAACAAACACTTAGCTTCCACCGTTCATCCCTAAGCTGACAGTGCGTCAGCTTAGGGATGAACGGCTCATAGGCTACATGGCGACGGGCACATCACCAGTGAGTTAAACAAAATTTAAAACCTGAGAGGACAGGACAAATAGATCCCCAGCCTTGTACTTTCGTCAAGCAAGGTCAAACCGTAAGCTTCGACCATAGTGAACAACAAACGACCGGAATAAATAGTTAATTCCAAATGCCTTGTCAAAGCCCCAGAATGCTTCGTGCGTCCTCGAGCAAAGCAGGTGCTGCTCGCGCTATGCCTCGCTGCCTTCCCTTGGGAAGTTTATTTGGGAATAAGCCTACACGGAGATATCGCCCCCCGTATGTTGGGCAAATACACAATTTAGGAGTCGTCACGTGAAACGTTTTCCTTCCGTCTCAGACGCAATCTAATTCTTTTCTCCCAAAAGCACTTACTATACTCGGCGACAACTCTTCTCGGCAATGCAATAGAGGGTACAGGCACGAATTCCCTCTCCCATTTTGAGCGCTGAATAAAGCTGTGCGCGGGCTCTCCTTCTCTCAACTGCATTGCCAAGACAAGTTGTTGCCGAGTATAGTAAGTGCTTATGGGAGAATAGAATTAGATTGCGTCTGAGACGGAAGGAAAACGTTTCACGTGACGACTCCTTGTAAGAACGAGCTGCCATTGCCCGACTTAACAAACTGACACGGACTACAACTTCTAAATCAG
Source organism: Ixodes persulcatus (assembly GCA_013358835.2). Taxonomy (NCBI): domain Eukaryota; kingdom Metazoa; phylum Arthropoda; class Arachnida; order Ixodida; family Ixodidae; genus Ixodes; species Ixodes persulcatus. Next base: position 77,395 of record JABSTQ010003884.1, read on the forward strand.
GAAGACGGAAACATATCACCCTTTAGTAAGAACCTTCACTGTTGAATGAACAGCGAAACCGGTGAGTCGACTGCCTTTCTGAGTCACATCTAAAGAAGCAATATTCATCATGTTTAACACTCCTGTCGTGTGCGCCAGCAAAACCCCTGTTCAGTATGGTTCACTTTGAGGCACATAAGGTTGTTGCGGTGTAAACAGGAAGATTTGAGTTTTGGTACATATAGACCAACTCAGCTCTTTGACGTCACATCACTGCGGTGGCGCTGCTGTCGGCACTGAGGATGCGCAGCGCCTCGCTTTTTCCGGATTTGGCTGCTACACACGCGCTGTGTGGGCAAATGAGGGCTTGTTCTGTAAATACTGTGTTGGTGTATACGGTAAATAAAATGAGCATGAATTACTGCCTCAAGGTATTCAAAAGTAATATCAAAGTAATTTCAAAGTAATTTTATTACTTTTGGAAAGTAATTGTAATGTAATGTCATTACCTTTAGCCGGCAGTAATTTGTAATGTAATTTAATTACACTTTTGCAGTTCCCATGAAAGTAATTAGTGATGTAATTTAATTACTTTTTGGAAGTAATTTGCCATCTCTGTTTTATAGTGCTTATAAGTTTGGCACTTGTTTGGTGAATTAGGGCAAAAATATCCAGACTCTTGCCAAGGAAGCTCAGGATTGGCTCTACTTTGGCTTCTTCGGGACTTTTCAAGGCCCTAGACTCCCAGACAAAAGCCAAATTTTGGCCCAGAACTCTGTGCTACCTGGGTAATGCCGCCAACTAGAAGCCGGTACTATTTTAAAATCTTGGGCTTCCACCCTCCTAAAGGAACGTGATATCAAGTCGGATACTTGAATACGTTCTTCTCCCGAATATATTTTATCTTGCTGTTTGTGCGCAGGGAAATTGGGATAATGAACTTAATCTAAACATGTTGTAGCGTTATTGAATACTACATTTGACATGTGAATGTTGTGTTCCCAAAAACAATCACCCTCTCATAACTTGGATGCTCCCCGCAGTGCTCCCACTCTTTACAAAAAAAAAATCATTTTAATGGAATCACATAGCAACAAATAACAAAAATATTTTAAAACTTTTTGAATATTTTATTTATTATCGTAATTTGAAAAAAGCTGTTTTTATTTGCTAGTTCATTTATGTCGATAGTAGAATACTGGACATGATCGTAAACGTCTAAACGAGAAAGTTTAGACGTTTATGATCTAAACGTCTGAGCGAGAATCTTACCTGTGGAACTCCGGAGGATATAGAAATAACATCCGGAGTTCCACAGGGGTCGGTACTTGGCCCTCTGTTTTTTTAATATACATTAATAATATAGTTGAAGGCGTCTCTTCACATATTCGATTATATGCAGACGATTGCATTTTGTACAATGATGTGACCTGTGATGCTCAAGTATTCGCTCTTCAAAGTGATTTAGATAAAATTGATGACTGGTGTATCAAATGGCGCATGCCTCTAAACGTATCTCAATGTATTAGCGTTAGATTCACTAGAAAGACTAAATCTATTCCTTCATCCTACAGTATCGGTGGTGTTTCACTTGAACTGGCATCGGAGGCTAAATATTTGGGAGTTATTTTTTCGTGCGATTTAAGATGGAATAAACATGTTGACTATATTGCCACGCGCGCAGCCTGCCGAGTAGACAGCGCGCGCGTGGCCGAACGGTTATCGCGCTTGTCTCCCACGCGAAAAGCCAGGGTTCGATTCCTGGCGGCGGCAACACATTTTTGTTGACACTGTAATGTGACGTTCTGGTAAATTCGAGAACCGTCTTGCTGATTCGAAGTTAGAATGTTCTAGGCACCGAACCTTCTACGCCGAATGCTCCAGAAGCCCGCGCGTGTACAAAAGCGGCTCCGCGTGGCAAGCTGGGGTCAGTTTCGCCCCAGCGTTCGACTCTGCTGTCACGCCGACCTCGACGCCCGCGACGCTCTGTTCTCTTCTGTTGTTATCGTTTTTCCTCTTTATTTTTGGGCACAAGTTCGCCCCATTAAACGTTTCAGTTTCCCCAGTTATTCTTTGTTTTCTTGGCTATTCCTCTGTGACATTTTGGTGGAGGTGCGGGGTACCTGCATTCTATGCCCGTGGACCGTACCCCTCCGAAAACACGCCGGCCAAGTGACGTGCTCAGCCCCGGGAGGCTACCCTTCGCAGAAGACCAGACCAAGGCCCGGTCAAGTCGCCGTAACCAAGGCCTTCTCCCGGAACTTGGACCCCTGCTGCAGAAATCAAAGAAGCGGACCGCGACGATGACTACGCCACCCGTCGTCATCCTGCCCGTCACCCCCCGCACTCCGACGCCCTTCCACGGTGAAGCTCACGAAGACGTAGAGGACTGGCTGCATCATTATGAACGTGTAGCCCGCCACAAAGGATGGACGGATGAGCACCGCCTCCAGAACCTCTACTTCGCGCTTGGAGGCACCGCGAGGAACTGGTTTGAGAACCACAAGTCCTCCTTTACTTCGTGGGAGCCATGCGCCGCCGAACTGAAGCGGACGTTCATCAACTACCACCGTCGACAGCGAGCGGAGGACCTTCTTCGAACAAGGGTGCAGGGCCCCAACGAGAGTGTGACAAGCTTCGTCGAAGAAGTCTTGCGTCTAAGTGCCCGGGCCGATCCAGATGCCACCGAGGAGAAGAAGCTTCGCGCTCTCATGCGTGGCGTGAAGGGTGAAATTTTCGGAGGATTGGTACGCAATCCCCCAACGACTGTCAGTGGTTTTGTAACCGAAGCCACCAATATCGAGCGCGCCCTGACAGCCCGAGAAAGCCACTACCACCGAATTGCCGGCGCGCCTGCTGCTCCAACTATCGCTGCTTTCCCTTCTGGACCTGAATACCAGCGGTGTCGACAGCCTTCGGGAGATCATCCGTGAAGTCGTCCGGGAAGAACTCCGCAAGATACTCCCCGCTGCGGATCGCCCGTCCTCACTGTCGCTCGCCGAGGTCGTCCGAGAGGAAGTTCACCGGGCCTTCCAACCTGAGGCTCCGATCGACACGGCGACGCCAGAAGAGCCGACGTTGAGCTACGCCGCCGTGGCCCGACGACCGCCGCAAGCTCCTTGCCAGGCCCCGGCGCCACCCCAAAGAGACGCCCAAACGTCGCGGTATCCTCAGCGTCAAGAGGAGCAAGCCCAGTACGTCCGCCAGGAGCGACCCTCAACGAGGAAGACAGACGTGTGGCGAACGGCCGACCGACGCCCGCTTTGCTACCACTGCGGGGAAGCCGACCACATCTACCGCGGCTGCCCCTACCGTCGACTTGGGCTGCGTGGTTTCCACCCGAACGACCGACGCCCGAGGTACGGCGAACGCCCTCGCGACATCGAGGAGTACCTCCGACGCTCACCCCCCTCAGTGCCATCTCTCCGCCGTGAATCTCGCTCCCCATCGCCACGACGTTCAGCGTCCCCAGCGCCCCGACCCCGCCGAGAGAGTCTGTCTCCCCTGCGTCGCCGGGAAAACTAAGTGCGGCAACGCCTGGAGGTGACGTTGCCGAAAACGACGGAAGCAAACAGCCTCCAAGAACGCCGAAGCGCTCCCACTCTCCTGACGCCCCGCATCGCACCGACGCCCCTGCAACGGTGTCCAACAACCTAAACGTTGTTATCGACGGCCTCGACGCATCGGCACTCGTGGACACCGGAGCAGACTACTCAGTCTTGAGTGGGAGGCTCACTCGCCGCCTTCGGAAAGTTACGACGTCGTGGGACGGACCGCAGATACGAACCGCCGGCGGACATCTCATCACACCTGTTGGCAGGTGCACCACTCGCGTTGAGATCCACGGTGAAACCTGCCCTGTGAAGTTCGTCGTTCTGCAAGACTGTTCGAGGGACGTCATTCTCGGAATGGACTTCTTGTGTGAATACGGCGCCGTCATCGACCTTGGTGAGAACAGATTGACGCTGCGCAAGCCTGTTCTGCCTTCAGAGAAACCCCAAACAGCGTCAGCCGCCGTCCGAGTCGCTGCCCACCACGTGAACCTGCCGCCGCGATCAAGTGTTGTCGTACCCGTCGTGACCGATGCAGCTACCTGCGGCGAAGTTGTTCTGGAAGGCAACCTCCAGTTGCTTCTAGGAAGAGGGATAGGCGTCGCACGAGGAGTAGCTGAACTTCAGGATGGCCGCACTGTGGTCCTCGTGACGAACTTCCGGAATGAAACTCAACACCTCACAAAAGGTGCAGCCGTTGCCTTCGTCGAGGAACTCCGAAACTCCGCCGAAATCGCCGTCATTACTGACGAATCCTCGCCACCTCAGCAAGACAGTACGTCGCCAGCGCAGCTCGACATCGACCCTAAGCTTCCGGACCCGAGACGACGGCAGCTGATTAACCTCCTCGCCGAATACCGTGACTGCTTTGCGACGTCGTCGAAGGTGCGCCAAACAGCCGTTGCGAAGCACCGCATCGTTACCGAGGACGACGCGCGCCCTGTGCATCGATCACCGTACAGAGTCTCCGTTAAAGAAAGGGAGGTGATCCAGGAGCAAGTTCAAGAGATGCTGAACGACAACATAATCCAGCCATCAAGCAGTCCGTGGGCGTCTCCAGTCGTACTGGTTAAGAAGAAGGACGGAACGCTTAGGTTCTGCGTGGACTACCGACAGCTGAACGCGGTGACGAAGAAAGACGTCTATCCACTCCCCCGTATCGACGACACTTTAGACCGGCTGCGCCACTCCCGATACTTTTCATCGATGGACCTGAAGAGCGGCTACTGGCAGATCGAGGTCGACGAACGGGACCGAGAGAAGACAGCTTTCATCACGCCGGATGGACTGTACCGGTTCAAGGTGATGCTTTTCGGACTGTGCACGGCGCCAGCAACTTTCCAGCGTGTAATGGACACCGTACTGGCAGGACTGAAGTGGCAGAGCTGTCTCGTCTACCTCGACGACGTCGTAGTGTTTTCCGGCGACTTCGACGAGCACTTGCGACGACTCCGAGCTGTTCTCCAAGCCATACGAACCGCCGGACTCACCCTGAAGCCATCAAAGTGTCGGTTCGCCTATGACGAACTGAAGTTCCTAGGTCACGTGGTCAGTAACGAAGGCGTTCGCCCCGACCCAGAGAAGACTCGCGCCGTCGCAGCATTTCCAGCGCCGAGAGACAAGAAAGCCGTGCGAAGGTTCCTTGGACTATGCGCCTACTATCGGCGCTTCGTTCGGGATTTCGCAAGGATTTCCGCACCGCTAACAAACCTCACAAAGGACGCCGAGAAGTTCGAATGGGCCGAAGAGCAGCAGCAGGCATTCGACGAACTGAAGTGACGACTGCAGACCCCTCCTGTTCTTGGACATTTCGATCAGGATGCGGAAACCGAAATTCACACGGACGCAAGTAACGCTAGACTTGGCGCGGTACTGGTTCAAATGCAAGAAGGCACCGAGCGAGTTATCGCCTACGCGAGTCGGACACTGTCCAGGGCGGAGAAAAATTACTCCACGACCGAGAAAGAATGCCTTGCGGTCGTCTGGGCAATCACGAAGTTTCGTCCGTACTTGTACGGGAGCCCGTTCCGTGTAGTCACCGACCATCACTCGCTCTGCTGGCTTGCGAACCTCAAGGACCCGTCAGGACGCCTCGCTCGATGGAGTCTCCGATTGCAGGAGTTCAACATGACTGTGGTCTACAAGTCAGGCCGCAAGCACAGCGACGCCGACTGCCTGTCCACAGCCCCCGTCGAAACGCCTTCCGGCAGCAGCGACGACGATGACGACGAGTGCTTCCTAGGCGCAGTGAATACCGACGACATGGCACGACGTCAACGAGACGATCCTGAGTTGCGCGCGCTAATCGAGCACCTCGAAGGACGAGGGGGGACTGTCCCCCGTGTCTTCTCGAGAGCCCTGCCAACCTTCGTCCTCCGACAAGGTGCGCTTTACAAAGAGAACTTCGGGGACAACAACACACCGTGGTTGCTGGTAATCCCGACCGACCTACGGGAGGAGATCTTTCAAGCATGTCACGACGACCCGACGTCCGGACACCTCGGTTACAGCCGAACACTGGCCCGTATTCGTGAAAAGTATCACTGGCCAAAGCTCCCCAAGGCCGTCCACCTCTACACCCGATCGTGCCACGAGTGCCAGCGACGTAAGAAACCGCCGACGAAGCCGGCAGGTCTCCTGCAGCCGATTGAACCCCCGACCGCACCGTTCCAGCAGATCGGAATGGATCTACTTGGCCCTTTTCCGCCGTCAACGTCGGGAAACCGCTGGATAATCGTCGCCACTGATTATCTCACGCGGTACGCCGAAACGAAAGCCCTTCCTTCAGGGACTGCTGTGGAAGTCGCCAAGTTTTTCATCGAGTCAATCGTCCTCCGGCACGGCGCTCCCGAAGTTCTGATTACAGATCGCGGATCATCGTTCATGGCACAGATGACCCAAGAAATCCTCCGGCTCAGTCACACCAGCCATCGTCGTACCACTGCGTACCACCCGCAGACCAACGAGCTGACGGAGCGACTCAACAAGACAATCGCCGACATGATCTCTATGTACGTCGACGTCGAGCACAAGACATGGGACGAGGTGTTGCCCTACGTCACGGTCGCCTACAATACGGCGGTTCAAGAGACCACTGGATTCACACCTTTCCAGCTGGTACACGGTCGGAAGGTAACGACCATGCTGGACGCCATGCTACCCCATGAGCCATCTGACAATGAGAGCGACAACGCCCAGGCGGTTGCTCAACGGGCCGAGGAAGTCCGCCAACTCGCCCGACTCATGATTCAAGACCAGCAACGCGTCGACGCGGGCCGCTACAACCTTCGTCGCAGGGACGTCCGCTTCCAGCCCGGAGACAGGGTGTGGGTGTGGACGCCCATCCGTCGCCGCGGCCTCAGTGAGAAACTGCTGAAACGGTACTTTGGACCATACAAGGTGCTTCGTCGCCTCGGCGAGCTGAACTACGAGGTGATGCCCGACGGAACACGGACTTCATCACGCCGCCCTCCACGACCAGAAGTCGTCCACGTCGTGCGCATGAAGCCATACTACGCTCGATAGGACTGTGGACCTTATGTGTTCTAAATGACTCTTTAGCTTACCGTTCTTTTTGTTTGCTTTGTTTTGTTCTGCATCGGGGCGATGCACTTTTTAAAGGGGGGAGTAATGCCGCGCGCGCAGCCTGCCAAGTAGACAGCGCGCGCGTGGCCGAACGGTTATCGCGCTTGTCTCCCACGCGAAAAGCCAGGGTTCGATTCCTGGCCGCGGCTACACATTTTTGTTGACACTGTAATGTGACGTTCTGGTAAATTCGAGAACCGTCTTGCTGATTCGAGGTTAGAATGTTCTAGGCACCGAACCTCTACGCCGAATGCTCCAGAAGCCCACGCGTGTACAAAAGCGGCTCCGCGTGGCAAGCTGGGGTCAGTTTCGCCCAGCGTTCGACTCTGCTGTCACGCCGACCTCGACGCCCGCGACGCTCTATTCTCTTCTTTTGTTATCGTTTTTCCTCTTTATTTTGGGCACAAGTTCGCCCCATTAAACGTTTCAGTTTCCCCCAGTTATTCTTTGTTTTCTTGGCTATTCCTCTGTGACAATATTACAGCGAAAGCAAGCCGGTCACTGGGATTTATTAAACGTAATTTTAGGATGGCTCCCTTATTTTTGAAGGAGACAATATATTTTTCTCATGTGAGGTCTGTCCTCGACTACGCCAGTGAGTTATGGGATCCTTTCAGTCAGAACCTTATAGATCAAATCGAAAAGGTACAGAATCGTGCTGCGAGATTTGTTACCGGTAATAATTATTTTAGAGCTAGCATACCTGAACTTAAATCGTCTATAAATTGGATGCCTCTGAGTAAACGACGGAAATTGTTCCGTCTCAAAATGTTACATAAAGTGTTTTACAACAATAGCGCAATTAGTAGGTCCACGTATGTTTTTGAGCCTGCCTATGTATCAGAAAGAAGAGATAATTCAAGAAAAATTCGTCCATTTCACAGCAGAACGGATGTTTTCAAATGCTCTTTTTTCCCGCAGTCCATTGAGGATTGGAATAACCTGCCAAGTGACATTGTTGAAACGACATTGTCAGAGCTGTTTTTTTTTCAGAAGATTCAATGTTTCCTCTAACTACCATTGTGCATTACTTTTTTAATAATTGTGTTTCACCTTGTGTTTGTAGTGTACACAATTTATGTATGTGCCCCTCCCTACTATAATGCCTCTTCAGGCGATGTACGTATGCAAATAAATAAATAAATAAATAAATAAATAAATAAATCCAGCTTTTTTAGCAAGTTAGTCTAAGGAACCCAAGAAAACAAATTCGAGGAGAAAAAAAAAATGTACCAAGCACATGATCAATTCTTCTGCTTTTACTACAAACGTATGTCAAAACTTGCACTTCGTTGTATTTTAAAATTGTGCTCATTTTAACTTCGCTGTTTCTCAAATATTTGCGTGAGGTCACTCCACAATATACGTTTCTACAGATGTAATACACCCCTTAGACAGAATTTTTCGTAATATTTGAGAGGGATCTCATTTAATTTATACCGTCATACCCAGTTTTTACACCTAATAAACTGTACATTGTGATTAACTTGAATACTATCCGTAGTGGTAATACATAAAAAAGTGTATTCATCTGAGGAATCTGCAGTTTACACATCATCATCTTAACATTTTGGCACAAGAATAACGCTATATGATAGCGCTATATGATAGAATGGAGTAGTAGCATGGCAAATTGTTCAAAGCGTAACGTTTCGCCGTTATGATCATATTTGTGTATTAAATACATGGGCTTCTATGGGAGCTCTGCTGGAACACACTGAGAGATGGCGGCAGCGTACGATGGCACAATTTTCTGGGGATGTTATTGCAAAATTTTCAAATTGATTGCACATGTTTCTTCTGACAATAACCATTATCAAAAGTCCTGGAACATATTCCCATGTCCAGAACAAATTACGGAGATTTATCAATTGTGTATAACTTTCGCACACTTTTAAATGAACTTTTACATATTAATATCGTTACAGGAATTGTCCACAAAGACATGCTTGATCTCATAGCTCATCTCTGTTGAATCTTTCTAATATTGTGAGAGCGTGATATTCATGTGTACATTTTTCTTCATCTTTATTTTTGTTCTCTTCTAAAAAATTATGTTTCAAGTGTGTTCTTCGTTTGTTCTTAGGAACTGTGTTTCAGTATAGGTAATTGTGTGTGTCTGCAGTGTCGCCTATATTTCCAAGTGATGGAAGGCGGGAGCCTCGTCAAGCTGCTTCGTGAAACGTTTTCTTCTGTCCCGCTCACTCTGTAGTGAAAATAAACAGTTATGTTATAAAAAGCTCATTTTATGAACAGAAGGCGCAGAACGTGTTAGTGCTTTCTAACATTTTCTTTCAAGTCACCCCCCCCCCTCAAACGTTTCTCTGGTCACATGGAAACCCATGTGCATGCGCGGGAGAGTGGGATACACGTGCCGACCTCGTCCCCTTGTCGAGCACATGCGCGGGTCGCGCGCGCTCAATGAATGTGCCGCAGTCTTCACAATACCTCGCAAGAGGAAGGAGCGGACTGAAAAGGAGACTGCTGAACAGAAGCGGTCACGTGCTCAATTTGACCGTGCTCGACATGACAAAACGTTGCTCGAGAGAGCGACCTTTGCCTAGGAATAAGAACGCAAGCCTTAACAAAAGACGAGCAATGCTGCAGACTTCTCCCGTAGCTTGCAGCGAAGCACTGCAGAAACACAGGCCTGTTTTGTATGTCTTGTTACCAGTATATAAATTAAACCAAACAAACCAGAACGAAAACTAAAAAGGAACAAAAGTATTCCTATTTTGAGTGTTGGATAAGTATTCATGCGAAACGGGCCTTGAGGAGGAGGAGGAAATAACTTTTGAGTCCAAAGAAGAGGTCGATTCAGGCCCGTGGCGCTTTAGACGACGACCAAGATATCTTGGCTCTTGGCGGCGTCTTCGGACCTTTTGACGGCCCACTGTTGAATGTCAGGGGTTTCGCTAAGCAGCACAATCTCTTTACTGATGATAATAAATGTGTCGTTTGAATTACTAGAGTCTTGTCTCTCTATACTGGGGCATTCCCAAAGCATGTGAGTCAAGCCCGCAAGTTCGTGGGAGTGTTTGCATCTGCCGTCGTGTATTTCCGGATGAAAGTGCCTGTAGAGGCGTCGGTTAGGATAACTGTTAAGGCCGGTTCAGACACTTGCGTTTCAGTGCATTTGACTGCGTTGCGTCGAGAACCGAAAGTGAGTCACCGGCATATCTGTGCTTCGTATGAAGCGTGGAATACAATTCAAGGAATCATCTTGCCACGCGATATAAGAAGCACGGATTCCCTGGTTTCTCGCAGCCGCAACGCAGTCAAACGCAGTCAAACGCAATTGTCTGAACCAGGCTTCAGTCTGGAGACGTCTCCACGCGACTTCTTGCTTCTTGGTGAGCGAAGGGTTGGCAGGCGGGTAGGTTCGTCTTTCCCTTTTGTAGTGATCGAGCACCTCTCGGTAAGTACAGAGGCGATCTTTGGAGTTGTTCGTGAAATGTGGGCCAGGTTGCAAGGGCTCTCGGTGGGTGAGATCTCGAACAGCCTCGTTCGCCCGTTCGTTGTCCTCTAGTGCCGCGTGTGTGGGCGTCCATATCAGGTGGTTCTGGCGTTTTGGTTCGTGTCGCGGCGGGTAAGGACCCTTAGTGCCGCCCCGGAAATTGTTCCACGTGCAAAGTTCCGGATCGCCGGCTGGGAGTCGCTAACAATTTTCCGCTCATGGGTCGTTGCTAGGGCTAGCGCTATGGCCAGTTCTTCGCCCTTCTCCGGGTGTTTGGTTTGGATGGAGCAGGCGGCGAGCACTTTGCCCGACTCGTCAGTGACAGTCGAAACCACAGTTCCACGCTGTTTGTAAGTGGTCACGTCTGTATAAACGACTTGCGGATCCTCTCCAATTTGTTTCTCGAGCGCCTGGGCTCGCAGCTCTCTGCGCTTCTCATTTCATAGTGGGTGCATATTCCTGGGAAGGGGTGAAACGTGGATGCTTTTCCGTAGTTCGGCGGGGATGGAGAGCTTGTCTCCGAAGGTCTTCTCATATGCGATGCGCAGGCTATCCAGTAGGTGTCTGCCGGTGGCTGTCTTGGTGAGACGTTCGAGGTGCGCAGTGCGTTGCGCCTCAATGAGTTCTTCGAGGGTGTTGTGCACACTCAACGCTTCCGATTTCTCGTTTGGGCCGCATATTGGTATTTCTAGGGCTTGTTTGAGTGCCCTCTTGATGAGGCTGCTGATCTTCTGCTTCTCTACCTGTTGGAGTGGTAGGAACGAGGCCACATAAGTGATTCTGCTAATAACGAAGGCGTAGACGAGCCTCAGTCAGCGCGTCGTTTCTTTCATGCCCCCATGCTTGCTGGCAGTCCGCGTGATTAGTCTCATGATTTGGTGGGTTGTCTTTTCCAGGCATTGTACGGTCTTGCTGTTGTGCCCGTTGCCTTGCAGGTGAAGGCCTAGGACTCGAATTTCGGCCATCTGTGGGACCGCAGTTTCTCGCACTCTCAGCGTTATTATGCTCTGGGTCTGGGGGCTGTCCTTGAGTTTTCGGCCACTGCGCGTGGGCTAGTAGGTGAGCTGCTCCGATTTTTCAGGGGAGCACGAGAGGCCTAGGGTCTTTACGTGCGTCTCGACAGCGCCGATCGCCTCCTGAAGGCGGTCTTGTATGTCGCCGTCTCGGTCGCCTGCAGTCCACAGCGTGACATAATCCGAGTAAATGCTGTGGCGTACTTCGTTAATACTCTGTAGCTTGTTGCCAAGTTTGATCATGGTGGCGTTGAACGGGAAGGGGGAGGTGACCGAGCCCTGAGGGGTCCCGGTGCTCCCCGTGGTGGCCTCGGGCGATTCATATGGTCCCACTTTGGGTTGCGCCGTCCTGGCCGTGAGACATTTTCTGACGTAGTCGTATGTCTTTTTGCCTATCGCTAGGCTCTGGAGGCTTCGGAGTATCGCCTCATGCTTGGGTCTATAGAAAGCTTTGGTAAGGTCTAGTGCGTCTATTACGCGGCCGTCCGTGGATGCCTTGTCTTCGGTACTAAAAATTTGATGTTGCAGCTGTAGCATAACGTCCTGGGTCCACAGGCCGGCCCTGAAACCCACCATAGAGCGCGGGTAGAGCTGGTTGTCCTCCATGTGGTCATTGATCCTAGTGAGGACCATGTGCTCTAGAGGTTTGCCAAGACACGAGATGAGGGAGATCGGCCTGAGATTTTCTACACTGAGAGTTTTCCCCAGCTTGGGTATCAGCCGTACTAATACCCTCTTCCACTGCTTGGGCAACGTCGCCGTGTCCCAGCATTTCTTAAAGTAGTCGAGTAGGAGTTCACATTCCTGGTCCGCGAGGTTCCGCAGCATCTTGTTGGCAAAGTTGTCCGTGCCGGGGACCGATTTGGGTCTAAGGTCATGTAAGGCTGCCGTGAGTTCCTTCATGGTGAAGGGTTGGTCGAGTTTTGCGTTCGGAGTGCCTGTGTAATCTCCATGCTCGACTCAGAGGTGTTCGGGCGTGTATTTGGCCCGCATCTCTCGGATGGTCTCCTTTACGCCTCCCAGATTGTGCGTATGGAGGAGTTTCTCCAGACACCTGCATCAATTGCTCGGTCGAGCTTTGGGTGGGGTCCATGAGGGGCCTTAAAATGTTCCACGCCTTGGCCGTACTCATTTGGAGCTCCGTGCGCTCGCATAGCGCGTGCCAGTTTTGCAACGCGTGCTTGTCGGCGTACTCTTGTATTTCTAAATATAGCTTCGCTATGCGTCGTTTAAGCGGGCGGTCGGGTTTATTTCTCTTGGGCCGTTTTTGTACGCTCTCTTTGGCCTCCCACATGTGCAGGAGTCTGGAGTTTGCCTATTGTTGCCCCTCTTCCTCGGGAACGGTTGTGGTGGCTTCCTCTGTCATTTTCGTAATTTTAGTCGTCCATTCTTCGATGTCGCGAATAGCGCTCTTTACTACTCGGTATCGGGGGCATTGCCTAAATTTCTCCCAGTTACTGATTTTGCACGATACACCTCTGGGTTTGCTCTGACCCGCTGTTATTTGAATGGCCGTAATGACGTGATCGCTACACAGGTCCTTTCCGAGGTTACTCCATTCGACGCTGCTGCCTGGGGCCAGGTTTCTAACAAATGCGAGATCCGGTGTCGTGTCTTTCGTGACGCTGTTTCCCTGCCTCGTAGATTCGTTGGGATCCGTGATAAACGTCAGGCCCTCTTTCTGCGCGTCTGCCCACAAGTTCCTGCCCTTAATCAGCTCTTTCGCGTACCCCCATGCAGGGCGTTAGAATCTTCGAGTATTACCAACGGCTGTCCCCTGGCAATTTCTATCGTCTTGTGGAATAGGTTCGAAAATCTGTGCTGCTTTTTGGGGCGGCTGTATAGATTTAGAACGAGCAGTCTGGTGTCATCTCGTTTCGATGTGGGAAAGATTTCTAAGAGAACGTGCTCGATCGTCTTCTCTTCGGTGTCGTGCTGGAGCTTAGGTAAGTACATTTCTTCCGACCTAGGGTTGTAACCGCGGCCGTCTTGTTTGTGGCGTTTAGGTCTATGAAGGCCCTGTAGCCTGCAAGCTTGGCTTTGCCCCGTTTCTTGTAATGCTAGTATATTGAGAGGCGTCTGGTGTATGTCTAGGTAAAATTGCACGTTGCTTTGCTTCTTTCTAAAACCTCTGCAGTTCCACTGCCACACGCGGTATTTGGGATATTTAGTTGTTGTCTGCGACGGCATGGAAGTTGTAGTCGAAGGTTCTGAGTGCATCTTTTGAGCTGTGTCTGTCATGGGGTTTGCAATGCTTCGATTTCTTTTCCATCAGAGCTGCCTCCATTTGGCTCATTCGGCTGCTCATCCGGCTTGCTGCTGTTTCTATCTAGCTAAACCTGTCGCTCATACCTCCTAGGGGGCGGCGTAGTACTTCTTGCATCGCCCCTATAGCTTCTGCTATGGCCGCCTTCATTTCGGCCCTGATGGCGTTGCCGAAAATCTCGAGTTTTCTCGCAACTGTTTCCGCCAGTGTTATTGGCCCGCTCTCCTCCTTTGTTCGTTTGCGCGGAGGGTCGGAGTCTTCGCCAAAACTGTGGTTGTGTCCTCGGGCGGGTGCCTCGTTCCTGGGTGTCTGTTCTTCCCTGGGTTTGGATGCTTGTGCGTTAGCGCTTGTGATCTCGGGGGCCGCGGGTGCGGTCTCTTTTCCTCCTTTGAGTGTTGCTAGTTCCATTTTTAGCTCCCTATTCTCTTGCATGACTAATTCTAAGAGCTGCCGAATGCGTGCGAGTTCGGATTGCTCATTCTGTTGTGGGTTGGAGTCGAGTATCCCTATATGTCTTATATTAGCTTTTCGGGAGATCGTCCTAGCCCAGCTCACCCGTTCTTTCGTGGGGTCTGCAAGGCCGCCGTCACTGCGGTAGTCGTTGGCCTGATCCTCCCGGGGAGGGCGCCCCGTATCCCGGTCTCCGATTGGAGTGCTCGCCTGGCTCTGGTCCCTGTGGGCGTAAGTGATTGTCTCAAGAGTCGCGGGTCTTCGCGGCTCTCGACCCTCGACTTGTGGTTTCCACTGCCGGGTAGACGGGGGAAGGACACGGATCTCTTCCTCCTTGTCGTCAATGGGCTTCTTTCGCGTTCTCGCTTTTTGCTGTGCGATTGTCTTCCCTTGGAGCTTCAACGCCGTCGGTCTGTTTCATCTTGTCGGAGCTTCTTTCCCCACTGCCGCCGTCGGAGCAGGTACGAAGTCTGGAATCTTTTGGTGACACTTATTGCCGCCCGTGGGGTGCCCCTTACTGCAAAGTGCGCACCACGGCTCGCATGCGTGGTTTTCGGGCGGCTGTTGCATGCAGCAGACCTTGCAGTAAGTGGTTTCGGGTTTTGGGCACACGTCGGTTTTGTGCCCGACTTTGCCGCAGGTTTCGCTGATTTTTCTTCTTCTTGTGTAGATAGCATCGCATTTCGGCTCCTCGATAATAGACTTAATAGGGGACTTTTCTTCCTTTGAAAAGGATCATGACCGAGCTGGATTCGCCCAAGCGTCTTGCTTGTAGTACGGTTTGATTCTTCTTATATACAAGGCTTCTCGTGATGTCCTTTGGAGTGCCATAGTCTGGGATGTTGCGTATAACGACTCTGGACGTGTTGTCCGGCGGTGCCGCATACGCCATAACTTCGTAAGTTGCTCCGCCGACGGGGAGTTCTCGGATCCTGGCGTGGGCCTCCGCACGGATTATCGAAGGAGTGCTGATCACGAAGGTGTTTTGCTTCGGGCTGGCGCGTAGAATATCGTCCGCCGCTTGCTCGGGTTCAATCCCTGTCGCTCTGGCAATGCAGTCGTGTAGTTGCCCTTCACTGCGTTCAAACACGTTGAGGCCACTTCTCGGTCGGACAACCATTTTTGAGGTCCTCTCGCCGCAAATACGGAGGCAGGGGAGGTTTTTTTTTTTTTTTTGTTTCTTGATATCTTTTTTTTTTTAATTTCTGCTCGGGTTTTTTTTTTACCCCGGTAGCCTATAGCTTCTCGAGTTCTCTGCGGCACTGCTTCTTGTGGCTTAGGAGATCTCGGGAGGTATCGTAGGGTGAAAGAGGCTCACCTTCGACTTCCATAGCCTTTGAGTAGAGGTGTCTTACGGTCTGGCTGTGGTTTTCGGCCTGCGCTTGCCCCTCGTCGGTCTCCTCCTCGGCGGTAGGCCCGACCGGCGTTAGGCTTAGCGCTGCACTCGGCTGACACTGGTCGAAAGGTGGTGATAACTCACTGAAAAAAACAGTGGCGGTCTAGTGGGTGGTGTTCGGTGGTACGGGTGGTCCTTAGGAAAAGGTATCCACACCAGAAAGGCCCTTGTCTCGGAAATTTCCGTTGGAAGAAATGAAAAAAAAAATGAAGCCCATGCGAACGTCCGTTCGCACTGCTCCCTCCAAAATCAACCCCTCACAAACCTTGAAGTGTGGACGAAAATAATCCCTGGAGAAGGGAAACAAGAGGGACAAAGAACAAACACAAATCTCCGAACACAGCTAAGTGACTGGTGCGTGACCGAAAAACTCCGCCTGGCCCGGGTATCGAACCCAGGACCTCTCCATTTCCAGTGGAGCGCTATACCAACAGAACTAACCAGGGGTTAGACTCCAGTAGAGCAAACGGGTTTTATCAGCTGCCACCAGTCTAACAGCAACAAGGGTGAAGCTTGCATTTTAAGGTTATGATTATAATGCGATTAAATGCAAAGGTGCAAGCGAGCTGGAGAAGAATGACGAAAATAATCCCTGGAGAAGGGGAAGAAGAGGGACAAGGGACAAACACAAATCTCCGAACACAGCTAAGTGACTGGTGCACGACCGAACAAATCCGCCTGGCCCCGGTATCGAACCCAGGACCTCTCCATTTCCAGTGGAGCGCTCTACCAACTGAACTAACCAGGTGTCATGCGTCAGTAGAGCAAACGGGTTTTATCAGCTGCCACCAGTCTAACACCAACAAGGATGAAGCTTGCATTTTAAGGTTATGATTATAATGCGATTAAATGCAAAGGTGCAAGCGAGCTGGACAAGAATGACGAAAATAATCCCTGGAGAGGGAAATAAGAGGGACAAAGGACAAACACAAATCTCCGAACACAGCTAAGTGACTGTTGCGCGACCGAGAAAATCCGCCTGGTCCGGGTATCGAACCCAGGACCTTTCCATTTCCAGTAGAGCGCTCTACCAACTGAACTAACCAGGGGTTAGACGTCAGTAGAGCAAACGGGTTTTATCAGCTGCCACCAGACTAACACCAACAAGGGAGAAGCTTGCATTTTAAGGTTATGATTATAATGCGATTAAATGCAAAGGTGCAAGCGAGCTAGACAAGAATGACAAAAATAATCTCTGGAGAAGGGGAACAAGAGGGATAAAGGACAAACACAAATCTCCGAACGCAGCTAAGTGACTGGTAGCGCAACCAAAAAAATCCGCCTGGTCCGGGTGTTTTTGTTTGTCTTTTATTTATTTTTTTTTTGTGTGTCCGAACCCCAAACGGTGCGCTTAGCCAAGGTTTTTTTTGTGTTGATGGGTTGCTTTCTCTTAAGACACGTGCGTTTTAAAACTAGTCAAGCCACCATTCAATCGGATTTAGAAATATACTCCCACATTTCTCATCCTGCGTGAGCTTGCGAGTGCATTTTGAAAGGGATGCACAAATTGCGTTCATTTGCTGTAGTCACGTGTACAGCCAAACACTAACCCTTTTTGGTTCATCGCCCCTGTTTTGTGATTTTAAAACTCCTCCACGTGGCATTGATGAACAATAGGCAGTTTTAGCCACGACCGTACGTTGCTCCGTGCGGGATTATTTATCATGCGGCCTGTACCGTCGCCGGATAAAGCATGCCCGTCTCTCTGCGTGGGAGTCGGAGCGACTCAAACATTCTCGATGTTGCACCCTGCTGCTCAACGGGCTCTGTTTCGCAGTACCCTTTCTATGGCAAATACAACGGGTACTGCGGAAATACAAAAATGTGCAAAATGCTTACGCATTTCACCGACAACCTGCGCAGTGATTTTATACAACAATCATTGGTTTCTTGTTACGTCTATTTTCAAAATTTTAGTATATTTCTGAGATCCGCACCCACACCACGTGTCTGCAGCATAACAATCGAAACTTTGGTATGGCAGTGAACCCGACAACAAACGCATGGGCGTATCTTTCAAGAAGCTGCTTTGTGTTTCGCAAAGGCTTCTGTGGAGAAATCCGTCTTTGCAAATACCGATCGCTGTAAGTTCCGTGCGCTGGAGGTGAGAAAAATCATACACAGTGCGTTTCGCCAACAACTGAGAATAATTTAGAAAAATTATACTCGAAATAAAGAAATTATTCCTACGGGATAGCGGTGTCGACCATAGAGGACGTCGAGAAATGACCGAAAAATCATAATTATAAATTCGGTTACCTACACTTTGTTTCACCTTAAGTGCAGACGCAGCCGACGCTACGAGCTGATGGTACCAAACAGGCAGCGTCAAAAGCGCACAATCACGGTGTTTCTCATGTTTTTGTACGTATTCTATCACTGCTGAACCAATCATAAACAGAAAAGGCCCAATGACTTGCGGTTTACGCGCTGTTTGATTCGTCCCTTTAGCTCGTTGCGTCCGCTGCGTCTGGACGTAAGCTAAAACGAAGTGTCGTATCCACTTATTTTTATTTTTTTAATAGTCGCCTTATCTGGCGTAGTTCAGTTAGAGATTGCTTGCCCGTCGTCCACGGTGCTGTAGAAGTTGTAAATAGCCAGAAAAAAAAATTCAAAATTCTTCTCCGTGCAATCCAATGGTGAAGTTAGGCTGCCTATAGACCTTTGCAAAAATTGCCTTCTGCGCGCTGCCATCTTTGTCTGCTGGGCTGTGGAATGCCTTCTGAGCATGCGCTGGTGGTCTGCTGTGCGGTATATCGGATCCTGCGCATGCGTCCACAGCTCAGTGACTCAGCATTTTCCGCCCGGACGCTTCGTTCCAGACTACCGCTGGAAAGGTCTATAGACCTTTGCAAAAGTTGCCTTCTGCGCGCTGCCATCTTTGTCTGCTGGGCTGTGGAACGCCTTCTGAGCTTGCGCTGTTGGTCTGCTGTGCTGTATATCGGATGCTGCGCATGCGTCCACAGCTCAGTGACTCAGCATTTTCCGCCCGGACGCTTCGTTAGAGACTGCCGCTGGAAAGGTCTATAGTCACCGACATTATGAGAACGGCAGGGGGAGAGAGGGGGGGGGGAGGGGGCTTCAGTTACTTTGCCTCCAGCGCGAGTTTCCAACCTTCGACAGCGCTTCGGAGTCTCGTGCACCTAGTGCGCGCGCACGCGCAGCCAAAGCATGACGGAAGGCATCAAGTTGTGCACCGTACCAAAACGGGGGGGGGGGGGGAGGAGGACGCTATAAGCTGAGCACGCGAGGAGACATAAGAATGTGCTGAGCCTTTTTTTACTGCCACGTGATTTTTGGATAACATGCCGCTGCACGAACGTTTCGCGATATTTCGCTACCCACGCCTAGCTCTAGGCTGCGGGCTGACGCCACTCCCGGCTGGGACTTCCGTCGTTCTTTTAGTTTTAGTTTCGGTATCTTGGTCTCATCACGACTCCCATTATCAGAAACTAACGGAAAGCAAAATTCAGTTGTCTAAACTCTGATAACAGCTAAGACATATTTGAACAAGGGACGACCAATTACTAGCTGGAAGGGGTCAGGTAATACAAATATATCAAAGTTTGTGAACGAATTTTAGGTCATTATCAGCTAACTATCACTTCACACTCGTAAGCTCATGTCATCCGCCGTCGATAATCTGACTATTCCGCAGGAATCACTTCTTTACATCAAGCGTCCTTTTTGTTTTTACTTTTAGAATATTTTCAATTTGTGATTCATAGTTTGGTCAGCACGCATCCCTACTCTTATAATAATGTTTTGTTTTCGTTCATTTGCTTGTTGTTGTTGTTTTTATGCTGACATCCTTTGTACTACCAAGAATAGCCAAATAGTTACAAATCTGCACACACACACAAAAGAAAAGATATGACTGTTACTAAGCACAAACTATAAAACCTCTGTATACGTTATAACTTAAAATGTTAGTTAACACACACAATGCCACCAAGCTTTTTGAGGAACTGAGAAAAGGTCAATAATATCCTCTTTACAGTGTATTATGCATTTCAGTATTATAATAAAGTCGTTGGAGCGCAATGCCTGCTTATTAAAGCAAACACTTGCGGTTCTCGTTAGGTTTTTTTTGTTTTTTGTTTTTAAATAGTATAAAAAGAAAATGTGTATAATTAATAACTTACTGATAAACAACGAAGGAATCAACTCTATGACGTAAGCGTATACCTACGTGGTTCCCGTCACATTTTCAATCTGGCTTGAGAAGTCGAGCATTCTTGTGTTCTTCGAAAAAAATCTTACAATAAAATTCTGCCTTAGTCAATGTGTATTAACTGCTCTGCAAGAAAAACTGTACTAATCGATGCCATGAAAGCACCGTATTGGTCAGACCAAAAAATAAACAGAATACTCAATGTTGTCATCAATTATACCAATGTTGGCATCAATGCATTGTACTCAAAATTATTTTAGTGAATGTAATTGGTGCCTCTACCTTTTACGGCTTTCGTATCCATTTTTTTTTTCTAGCAAGGTGAGAACAACAAAAAAAAATGTCACTCATGGCCAGAAAGTTGCGAATGGCACTTCTACTTCACTTATCTGTCTTCACGTGGCGTATTAACCTTAAACTTCTACGCCGTTTGCACCTTTCCGCCAAAGCGGAGTGCCAAGTGATAAAGACAGTAACTTAAAAGATAAAAAAGGATAAGATAATCCGTGTCTTGCGGTTGCAACATGCTGATAACTTTATCATTCTCCGTTACCGTTTTATGAGGATATTGCGATCCAAGTAAGAACATCGGAACTTCTAAACAATTTCGCAGAAGTCATCCCACGCATTTCTGTAGTTCTTAGAGTTGACCTGCACTCTTAGTCCGGTAACGGCTAATGAAACGGCTACAGCCTATTTAGGCGTGACATACGGTGGATTTCGGCATGACAAGAGAGTGACCCTGAAAGTAGCCATGACAGTCCAGCGTTTGCACGTCATCCTAGACCGCTTAGGCGTTACAACATCATTTATAGCCGTGACATTAAGAGCTCCTCACATCATTGGCGTTACAAGCTCTTTGTCACGCTGATAATGTAACGCCGATAGAACGAGTAACGGCTAAATTCAGAGCACAAAAATAATAAACGTACAATTTCAAAGTTCGGGTCTCGCCGGAGGCAGCGTGCGTTGGCAGTGCTACGAGCAAAACAAACCGACAAAGCGCCGGTCCCGGGGCCCGAGCACGGTTGACCTTGAAGGTCTGGCGCTAGAGCGCTCGGTTTAACGACGGCTAACATGACGGAACGTGTATACTTTTTCAGGGGGAAGGAGGGGGCGGAGGAGTCGGCGACTCGGCGATTTTTGGACTAACCCACGGCTTCTTTTTTCTCCACGAGAAGGCGCGCAACGGAGTGTCGGACTCGAATTCGCTGCCTCGCCGTTGTCTTTGTCTACGAACTTATGAACCGGAGGGAAGAATTACGCTGCGTTGTTCCCGTTCGCAGATATTCGTGGCGTAGTGCGCGGCCATTGTCGCCATGAAGGTTGTGACTGTCAGGAGTTTATGAGAGAGAGACAGGTGGCCCCAGTGGAAGTGGGAACGTTGCATCTCCGTTCGGCTGGCGCTTATACTGTGGTCACGCGCATGCAAGCCTTGGGCGTCTTGAGTTTTTAGGTGAGCGTTTGGCTGTTTTTAAAATGTGCAAATTGTGCTTAAACCCGCCGAAAACTTTGAACCTCGCTGGATTAATTTGATGCTACGCAACATCCTTCAGAAACTCCACCTTCTTCAGAGATAGAGCGTCGTTTCCTGTTTGCATTCTGTTCACCCATAAAGACAAAAGGCTTAAGCATCTCATAAATATAAATAACGAAATTGCCGTGATGTACCCTACTGTCACCCCTAATCATAAGATTGAAGCTTTTTTTTTTTTTTTTTAAACGTCCGCAATAAACTGTTGAAACTCAGTTATTCTCGTTTTCGATTCTTGTTAGTTTATTTCGAGTTGACATACGATTTTTGGATATAGTCTCTTATTTGTGCTCCGACCGCCATAAAAAAAAAAAAACAAAAAAAACAAGCAATTGCAAGAGACTGTGATGTCTTTTTGCTCAAGAAGCGTAAAGCATGCGGGGATAATACTTAGTCATTTGTTCCTTTGCAGTTCGCATTTCGGGTTCGAAAGCGTTTACCGACATTAGCATTTTTGAACAGATTAGACATCAAATGCCGCCGTCTTGCTTTTTAGAAGAGGTATATACGCACAACGGTATTTTTGATTGTAACACCAATTTTCATTGCGACCAATTGGCTACTAGCCGTTGCGAGGGGTCACATTTTTTACATCAATTTAAGCCTAAAGGTGTCAGCAACGCCTGAACGGCGTCACAAAAGTCACGTCAATATTGGCGTGGCTTTTGTAATGCAGATATCTGCGTGACATGTAACGCCGCGAGTAGCCGTTAAAAAAGTGGCACCTTTTCACGCCAAAATAGCCGTTACCGAACTAAAATTGTAACGCCTATATGGCACCGCAGAAGTCACGTCAATATCGCCGTGACTTTTGTAACGCCAATATCGGCGTGACATGTAACGCCGCGAGTAGCCGTTAAAAAAGAGGCACTTTTTCACGCCAAAATAGCCGTTACCGGACTAAGCATGCTGTGCGATATAGTTGGTTGCCTTGCTATTGGGTGTATTCACTGGCGGCCATATCTGTGTGCACTAATGCTGAGCACGTGCTGATGGCGAGCTTCCACAGTTATTTTGCAACGTGCACCCCGCACCATCGAGATTGCCGGTCTTGGGAGCCTATTAATGCGAGCTCGTTCTGAGCATGCGCTCTAAACAGTGACCTCGAATATGGCGGCCAGTGAATGCCCCCTATAGACGCTTTACACATGCGCCAGAATACAGCCGCCATTGCTGACCTTCTCTTGTTTTACCAAGATACCGAGCCATTGAAATTGGTGTGGACAAGCCTCCACAGAAGCCAATGCTCGGGAGAAAGACAGAATAAAATCTAAGATGGCAATAACCTGGCCTGCTATGGTAATAATGAAGAGAAGTAAACGTAATAAGGGGAAACAAAAACTGAAGGTCAGTTATGACGGCGCCCATGCACAGCTGCTGCAAAGCGTCTATATAACTGTGTTGCGAGTGAGTATAGGGCATAAAGCGTATGCTAATATTAGTGGTGGATTCAGTATACCACTGTTAAAAAATATTGCGTCAAAGTACGGGACACATACATGCTAACCTTGTTGCCACAACATGTTCTGTGTGCTCAACTAGAGAACAGGTTCTGTGGCTCCTTGATATGGGACATGTTTCTGCCTCAAAGGTTGACACCGTGAGTTTCGTATTCCGTCATGATGGTTCAAGTGCTATTTCCAACAGCTACGGGAACTCTACTATCATACATAGAAGAGAGCATCACATTTTTTGCATGCTTTACTACAAAATATGTGCCATACCTCCTTGATATGGGAAATGTTGTAGCTTCAATGGTTAACACCGTGAGTTCCGTATGCCATCATGATGGTGCAAGTGCTATTTACTACAGCTACGGGAACTGTCCCATCATAACAGAGAGATTCACATGTTCCGTGGCAAACCACGGCAGATTATGTTCCGTTTCAAAAGTATACATATTTTAAAACCTTCTAATTTACCTCCAAATTAACTCTTTAAATGATCATTGTACTTGAAAGCCATGACTCCAATATATGGTGACCGTCAGGCGGCATACCAAGGAGACGATCGGCGACAAATGAAATGCGAGTTATTGATAGATACCTTGTGTGGCGTCGGTTCTTTAGAACAAAACACTATGATTATTGTTTTCAAGGATAGTAACTTCGTGTATTATTGTTGCTTTTCCAATGCACTTCTAGCTTAATCCACTGCTTTCCTACAATAAGGGGTTGTATCAAGAGTTGTTTCAGGTCTTGGTAAAGTCTTGTATCAAGAGTTTTATCAAGTCGCGTTCTGTAGACCAGACTTGTCGCGGTGACTTCGTCGTTGCTGTCACTTCAGGGGTTCTTGCGCAACCATGCGCTAATACCTGAACCAGGCTCTATACTGTTTTGACCAGAGTGAAGAAATGTTTCTTTCTGTTGGGACGCTTGCTCGCTTTTCGCATGAAACCGAGCCCTCACAATCTCTGTTAAAAACACACACAAAAGAGAACGTAGTACATATATACCTTGTTCCCGAAGCAGCGCTAGCATCTTGCGCTTGACCCACACGATTCTCTTCTTTCTCTTCTAGCTAAGAGCCGGTTTCGCATGAGGCATGGCGGTTCCTTTACAAGCACTCTTTGACACGCCCGTGGTAGGTTTCGGTTCTCGCCGTAACAAAACAGCTCAAGGACGAAATTCCCGATGTAACCACCCAAGTAGCACAAGAGGTGGGGCCCACGTTTGGCCCACGTGGGGCCAACCTCATGTGCTGCTTTGGCAAGAAGGCCGCTTGCTTAGACGAGGAGTTGATGGACGATCGACGACGACGGTCACGAAGGGGGTCGACGGATCAGAGAACGCAATGACCTTTAGTTAAACAAAACATGCGTTTAAAAATGTAGCACTATTTATCATGTGATTCATCATTAATCTGTAATAAGGAATATATGTTATCATCAATTGTTCTATCATTTATCACGTGGCGTTTAACAGTACGATCAACAGAATCACAAGTGTGTATTGTCGAGCAGTGTTGCGGAGTTGCCACTCCAGAATTGGAAAGATTCCGGAATTACTCCGCATTTTGACGGCCCCGGAGTGGAATGGGAATGGAATGCCAGCAGCGCTGGGAGGATATGGAATGGGAATAAAATTGGATACCTTTGGCCCGGAGTGGGGTGGGAATGGAATGGGCTCGGTTCTTATGCGAGCTGTGTCGATTATCATCTAAGACCTACGGCAGTGGTTCTCAACCATTGATGTTTCGCGGACCCCTTGTGGATCGGCGGAGATAATGGAGGACTTTGTTCGTGGTGAGGGGAAGGGAAAGGTATGGGTTAATTATGATAATGATTTAATAAAGGAATATAACTAAGGGATAATTTAAAGTAGAGTTTTCTAATTGACATCCACACGAGAAAACTCACCTTAAACTAAAACTTTTCTTCTCAATCTGAAAAAAAGACAATTTTTCTGGCTGAGCCTGACTGATGAGAAAGGGCTTCGCGGACCCCTAGAATGCCTTTGTGGACCCCGAAGTGTCCGCGGACCCCCATTTGTGAACCACTGGCCTACGGGATGATGGCGCAATTCGCTAGCGCATGGTAAGTGGCTCTTGAAACAGCATCATTGAGCTGGAGGTGACCGACGGATTTATTGTCTCAATGGCTTACGCACCTTCAAGGATGAAAATAGCGCGCCCCGAGCGAAGTAACCAAAACTGAATAGTTGTAGACAGACAAAGAGTCGTTCCTGGCGCCGTGAGACGCGACAGAGCCGCTGTTGTAATCATGCGCAATTAGCATGTAGCTTTTAACCCGGGTGCCGAACCGAACCCGAAACGAAGACCGGAGCAAAAGCGTTATTTTTAACTGAACCGGAACAAAATTGTAACCCAAATCAAACATTTGATATTGAGCCCAAATCGGAACGGAACCGTAGTTTCATGGGGCGGTTACCGGTTTATTGGAAATGGTATGGCGCAATAAAAGGGAGTTTTAGAATAACGTACGCAATTTTAGCGCACACTAGCGCCAACTTTAGCGCTTGCGTTAGCGCACGCTACGCAAATGAGTTTTAGAATAGTGTTTCTCCGCCGCGACGCAAAAGCCCCGACATCTCGCGATTGCAACGTCACCAAGATAGTCACAATCCTTAAATCACACACGAATGCTCTAGCCTGAGAAAAAAAAACAAAAGTTTCTTGGTCCAGAGTAGCAGTTTACATTTGTTTAATTATGAGACGCGAGCGGTCGACCGGTCGTGTCCGCTTTCGTCGCCTCGGCAAGATTCTCGTGTACTGACGACCTTCACACACCGTACCTTTGCCGAGAAATGTTCGCGCGTCGCAAGCATCAAATTGCCGGTGATCGTTGCCCACCTTACTGGGTTTTCCAAATCGAGTGCAAAGTCGTCCCGTATTGAAAATCGCAGTCGCGAGGATGCCGCCGACGTCGTGCTCACGACGTCGCCAAAGCGGCTGTAGCCATGGCGTGGGAAGCCGCCATTTTTGAACTGTGCTCGTCTTGGCTTTAGCCAACTTCTCATCACGAATTCCCCTTGAAGGAGCGCAAAGACTCCAAAAAATAGCGTACGCTAGAACAGCGCACGCAAAGCGCAAAACGTGGTTCGCGCTTGGCGCATGCGCAGTGGCGACGACGCTGTTCTTTGCGTACGCAAAGCTTTAGCTTGTGCTATTCTAAAACCTACTCAAATGTGAGCCGCGCCTTCTTGAGGGTGGCGGCGCCAAGTTAATTAAATATTCCCGACGGTGGCGAAAGTGGCTTAGTTTGGATTAAAACAAAGGGCAGCGACGACATGGAGAAAGCTCAAAAATAACAAAACAAAGAGGTATATTTCACGTCTATGTGCGGCACGGATTGCCGTCGGTGAGGAGGCGTACACTTCTATACTTTGTTTCACTTTACAATGGGCCGCAAATGACTCTACAATCCACCGGAGCCAACTCATAACTCGGAGGTTATGACGTGTCGTTCCGGTTGGTCGGAGTGACGAGGGGACTGGGAGGTCACGAGACAAGCTATAAAATATGGACTGGCTCGTGTGGGTCGTGGCGTATGTACATTGCAGTGAAACGGAATATATCTGCCTATGCCGAAAGACTAATGAGCTATTCTTTAGGGAGTTTTAAAATAATGTACCCAATTTTAGCGCACGCTAGCGCTAAATTTAGCTCTTGCGTTAGCGCATGCTACGCAAGAAAGTTTTAGAATAGCGTTTCTCCGCCGCGACGCAAAAGCCACAGCATTTCGCGATTGCAACGCCACCAAGATTAATGCTATAACTTGAGAAGAAAAAAACACGTTTTTTGGTCCAGAGTAACATTCTGGATTTGTTTAAACGTGAGAATGCGACGCGAGCGGTCGACCGGTCATGTCCCTTTGCACGGCCCCGGCAAGAGGTGTCTAGTGTATAATGACCTTCGCCGAGAAATGTTTGCGCGTCGCAAGCATCAAGTTGCCGGTGATCGGTACCCACTTTACTCGGTTTTCCAAACCGAGTGCAATGTCGTCCCGTACTGAAAATTGCCGTCGTGAGGATGCCGACGACATCGCCTTCATACGCCGCCAAAGCGGCCGCAGCCATGGTCCTGGGAGCCGCCATTTTCTAACTATGTTCCTCTTGGCTTTAGCCAACTTCTCATCACTAATCCTCCTTGAGGAGCGCGAAGACTCTTTGCGTACGCACGCAATTTGCGAAAAATAGCGTACGCTAAAATAGCGCACGCAAAGCGCAAAACGTGGTTATCGTTCGGCGCATGCGCAGTGGCGACGACGCTATTCTT
Organism: Ixodes persulcatus; assembly: GCA_013358835.2. Classification (NCBI taxonomy): domain Eukaryota; kingdom Metazoa; phylum Arthropoda; class Arachnida; order Ixodida; family Ixodidae; genus Ixodes; species Ixodes persulcatus. Next base: position 104,536 of record JABSTQ010003884.1, read on the forward strand.
TAAGTATACGCAAAGCTTTAGCGTGCGCTATTCTAAGACTCCTTTTTGTGTGCCTGTGTGTATTTGCTTTTTTCGCTGCTATTAGGGAGTTTTAGAATAACGTACGCAATTTTAGCGCTTGTATTAGCGCACGCGACGCAAGAGAGTTTTAGAATAGCGTGTCTCCGTCGCGACGCAAAAGCCCAAGCATCTCGCGCTTGCGACGCCACCAAGATACAGTAACAATTTTTATTTCGCACACGAAATGCTGTAACTTTAGGAAAAAACAAGTTTTTGGTCCAGAGTAGCATTTTAGATTTGTTTAAACATGATAATGCGACACGAGCTGTTGACCGGTCGCGTCCGCTTGCTTCGCCTCGGCAAGAGAGGTCTTGTGTACTGACCTTCGCACATCGTACCTTCGCCGAGAAATGTTCGCGCGTCGCAAGCATCAAGTTGCCTGTGATCGTTGCCAAACCGAGTACAATGTCGTCCCGTATTGAAAATTGCAGTCGCGAAGATGCCGCCGACGTCGCACTCACGACGCCGCCAAAGCAGCCGCCAACATAATCCTGGAAGCCGCCATTTTTTTAACTCTGCTCGTCTTGGCTTTAGCCAACTTGACATCACGAATCCTCCTTGGAGAAGCGCAAAGTCTCTTTGCGTACGCACGCTATTTCCGAGAAATAGCGCATGCTAAAACTGCGCACGCAAAGCACGAAACCTGATTTGCGTTTGGCGCATGCGCAGTGGCGACGACGCTATTCTTTGCGTACGCAAAGCTTTAGGGTGCGCTATTCTAAAACTCCCGAATATTCCTCACAGAAAAAGAAAGTGATCATAAACATGAAAATAAAAACAAAACGTTGACGGCTGTCGGCGCTTTTGTTCCGCTGTGGCGAGAACTGGAAGCGCCAAGAGGCGAGCCGCGACGAGCGCGACACTGCGACGCCGGTCGCCAGTCGCCAGTGCCCTAAACGCTCCCTGAAGAATTTTTTTTTGTGTGTGTGTGTGTGCGTTTATTAGGAGCAGAAAGTCGCCTGTTGTATTCTTTGTCCTTTTTTTGTTTTGTCTTAATTGACCTTCGATTGACCTTCGCAATCTTTCTATTCTTCAACTCAGTCATTCGAGCAAGTCGTTCGGGTGTGCGGCGTAGGTATACTTTGCCGTTTTGATCTGGGTGAGCATCGTACCGGCGTGCGGTCGTGTATCAGTACTGCGTGAGCCCGTAAAGACCTTAGCCTAGCAGTCCTAATCCACTGGCTAAATTTCTCATCTACCCTGGGTAACAATTGTCATTGTGTGGTCTGGCTGATTGACTTCACATGTGAGTACTGTCCTTTCGTAGTTTCCAAGCACCTGCATAACCACGTAATTTTTGTAAAACGGGGTTTGCGTTGAAAAGTCAAGATAACAAAACGAAATTAAGGATATATTTGTTTTGCTGTCCTCGCTTCCGCAGCACGGCTTCTGATGACTTTTTTTTTTTTTTTTTTAATGTAGATGACGTTAAGTTCAACTCGACTTTTCTTGTCAACGACTGGGAGGTGTGGATATTTTTTTTAAGAACCGGTTTGAACTGGTTGGCGCTTGGTGGAATCGGCAACTGAGCCGTTATTTCAAAAGCATTACTGTACCTGCGGAACCGAACCAGAACAAAATGCAAATCGACCGAACCAGAACCTGAACCCAACCAGGATATTGAGCAGTTCGACTCCCTGCTTTTAAGCTGTAACCCAGGCGACCTTCGAGTGTTTGCGCGGAATACAAACAATGAAGCGTAATGAATAGGGAGTTTTAGAATAACGTAAGCAATTTTAGCGCACGCTAGCGCTAAATTTAGCGCTTGCGTTAGCGCGCGCGACGCAAGAGAGTTTTAGAATAGCGTTTCTCCGCCGTGACGCAAAAGCCCAAGCATCTCGCGCTTGCAACGCCCCCAAGATACAGTCACGATTTTATTTCACAGACGAAATGCTGTAACTTGAGAAAAAACAAGATTTTTGGTTCAGAGTAAGATTTTACATTTGTTTAAACGTGAGAATGCGACGCGAGCGGTCGACCGGTCGTGTCCGCATTCGTCGCCTCGGCAAGAGTGTACTGACCTTCGCCGATAAACGTCCACTCGTTGCAAGCATCAAGTTGCCGGTGATCGTTGCCCACCTTACTGGGTTTTCCAAACCGAGTGCAATGTCGTCCTGTATTGAAAATCGCAGTCGCGAGGATGCCTCCGATGTCGCGCTCACGACGCCGCCAAAGCGGCCGCAGCCATAGTCCTGGGGGCCGCCATTTTTAACTGTGCTCGTCTTGGCTTTAGCCAACTTCTCATCACGAATCCTCCTTGGAGGAGCGCAAAGACCCTTTGCGTACGCACGCAATTTCCGAGGAATAGCGTGCACTAAAATAGCGCACGCAAAGCGCAAAACGTGGTTAGCTTCCGGCGCATGCGCAGTGGCGACGACGCCATTCTTTGCGTACGCAAAGCTTTCTAAAGCTTTGCGTACGCAAAGCTTTAGAATAGCGCTTTGCGTACGCAAAGCGCTATTCTAAAACTCCCTAATATGTTAGGAAATCGCAAGAATCGTACAGCAGACGTAAAAGTTTACGTTCTAAGGCAGGTTCCAGAATATGGTGCTACAGTCGCTTGAGCTGGCGCCATGTACCGATTGCACTTGGTCAGCAATTTTCTGCTCTTACCGCAGTCATTTGAGGCAGGTATGCGCGGCGTCGCTTCTAACAACGCACTAGCGATGCTGTCGTGCAAGTAATCGAAGCAGAGAGCAAGACAGCTTCTTCTTGCGTTATGCACGAACTAGACATTTTTAAGGCCTTATCAAATAGACAACACGCTAACCATGTATCTGCTGAGGGTATAAGGTCTGTTTGCGAAGAAAATCGATGGTTTTAATTTTTAGCGTATGTTGCGACTCGCGAGCTTTTTACGCTTGATCGCGCGATCGATGTCCGCAGTGGCACCAAGCACCAGGACGAGCTTTGTGCGACCACGCTTCGGCTTAGTAGAATGAGGACTTTATGGAAGCTTTTGCATACCTTTTCAGTCATCTCCGCGTTTGATGACAGCAGCTTTACGCTACTTTTTTCTAGTAACACAATGTGGCTGTCAATGGCCCCTTTTTTTACATTCAGGAATTAGAGGAATAGAATTGTGGAGTTCAGCCATTCCAGGAGTGGGAATGGACTCAGTCTTCATTCCGAGGAGTTGACAGGAATGGAAATGTCGGAAATTCTAATTCCCCGGAATGGAATTGGAATAGAATGGGGGTGCCCATTCCGCAACACTGTTATCGAGGAAGAAGGGCTTGGCTGAGGTTAGTCTTTTTTTTTCTTTTCTGCTGCTTCTGTTTCTCGCACGTTCGTCAAGAGTCCGAGATCGCAGATTTACGCTTGCGTTCTTTTACTACTTAGGTCTAACCTTAGGCATAACCTTACCTAATCCCGTGTCGCGTACGATTACATCATCACGTGTCCCGTTAGGTTAGGCCTAACGTTAGTCGTTATCACGCAAGATTACTTCATCATGTAATCCTAAGTATTTAGGCCCAACGCAAAGTTAGGCCTAACCTTACGTTGGTCCTAATTACGTAAGTTACGTAAATAACCCATGAAGACGTGTTTACATAATCACGTAATCTTACGTATTTATGCACAACTTAAGGTTAGGCCTAACCTTCCGATAGTAGGCGAATATGTGATCACGTGATCAAGTAATCATGAGTTAATCATATAACCCTCTCACTCCGAGGCACCACCGTTGTTACTTTGGGCCTAATTACGTAAGATCAGTGTAATCACGTAATTACCCAATCATGTAACTCACTCGCCACGAGACCGCGGCGTCTCGGGGCGAGGGGGTTAGCTTCTTGTTTGCGCTCGCCGTATGTGTACGTTATGTCGCTCACAACAACATACCGAAGGAAAACGAGTGCCAAGGACGCACCGAAAAATGCCTTGCATTTAAAATTAAAACCTCTTGGCACTTTAATGCACGCCAAGTACTGGAGACATATTTAGAATTTAAGTATGAGTTGTTACTTTGTAATATCCTCGTTAGTCATGGTCATGCACGGGGACCACCTGCTCCCCAGCAAAATTTCATGTTTGATTTTGTATGGTGCACTTCCCGTTTCAGCATGAAAACGGCACAATCGATGCAAGGCCTATGAACGGGACAATTTCCACTCGCATTTTTTCTGTATCTTTACGGTGCAGTTCCCGTAGCTGCACAACAGCAGTACACTGGATGCAGTGCCGACAAACGAGATAAGTTCCATTCTCATTTTCCACTTAAATTGATGGAATTTTATCACAGTGTACTGGACGTATCCAAGGATGAATTGTCAGCTATGTATTTCAGGCACTTGATTTTCTTCGCGTTGATTTACATCCACTTTCCGTCCGGGGCATGTTGTCACAAATAAAAAAGCAGATGAATTTAGAACGAAAATTAAATGTTTAATGAATCGAAATTGTGCCTAATTACATAAAGAGGAAGGCGCCAAGCGTCTTGCGTCGGCGACGGAAGGGTGACTGAAACGAAGCAGCGCGTTATGGCAACTTTCATACAAGCGGCATGTTCAGGAATGTTCTGAACAAAAACACTCGATGACAACGTCGAATGGGCTGGGATTTCTCAGAAAATTGCAGAATTAATTAAATAAAAATCCGGGCAACACCTTCTAGACTATAAAGGTTTCAGCGCTCTTCCCGCATGGCCAAAAGAGAAGGCCACCGGGGCCGCGCAAGAGCGCGGAACAGGAGGCAACACGCGATGATTTATTGTCATAACATCGAGTTATTATTTATGAAAACGTGTTCATTTCCTTAAGTGCCAACTGGGCCAAACATTTGTGTTCGGAAGCTGATTTTCTTAAATTGGCAATTTATTGTTGCAAAAAATCAACCATCTAAAATTCAAGAACAGGGCAGGTTATAAACAGCTCTCGAAATAGAGAGGGTTTACTTTTTAGCTCAAAATTTTAAACGATGCCATCATCCCCAAACGTCGGACTATTTATGAAGAATACTTGTCAAGAATAACATGATAAGGAAAGATTAAAAACGACATAACACATCGCAGTACGAACACGCTTGACTTAATTCACGCGTGTAATAACTGCACTCTTGCCTGAAACTAACACAGCAGTGTATTTAAAAGCAGAAACGAGTTGTCCGATGTTCTTTTTGGCCTATAGAATTGTTGTTCGTGTAAAATATTTATACGAGTATTTTAATTTATTCGGAGGGGAGACCTCTTTTCAGCTAGCATTATTTGAAATTTTGTCATATATCTTCCACTTCTAATTTTCGAAGATCAATCTCCCAACAAAAGATTTTGGGCTTACACCACAGCATTAACATTATAAAATTGCCGTGTCCTTCGTCCTATGCCTGCAACAAATATGAAGATAGCTGATTAGCCAGAAATGTAGTCATAGAAACTAGGTTGGAGATATATTGGTGTGGCAAATTTATTCCTTGTGTTTGGCAGCAATCAGTTCGAGGAAGACTCGAAACATCCTCGCCTGGTACAAAACATAGTGATCTCCAATGGCATCTGCTTTTGAGTAAGTCTGGGTAACAATGCTAATCTCAGAAATTAATATTCTGCGTGAAATCAAGCAGTTCAGAGGGCTTCTTGTCAATAGCAACTTGAATCTACACCCCAAATCAAGCTGAAATTATGGTAAATTATGGTATATCTCACCCATGAATACTGCGAATAAAATCATACTTTCTATCTATACAGCGCATTACTGACACAAAGACACACCAAGTGCACGGCACGTCGACTTGGTGTTGAAGCACAAATGCAACAGTTGGAAGACGGCACAAATGTTTCGATTGAAACGAACTACATGTCCCTGAATGTGCACACTCGTGTGTCCATCTTCAGGAACGTCGAGAGGTCATTGTTAACAAAACGATCCACCATAAGAACTCAGTTGAAAGGTGTTCTCGAACAAAATCTGCACACTAAAACAAAACACACTTCATAGCACAGGTTGACTAGTGTGTTCATTTCAACAGGGGGGGATCGGTGGCCGAGTGGGCTAGCGCACACCAGCTCGGAGCACGTGGAGCGAAAGCTCGCGCTGCAGAACCCAGGGATCCTGGGTTCAATCCCCACCCCTGCCCGTTTCGATCTGGATGAGCATCGTACCGGCGTGCGGTCGTGTATCACTACTGCGTGGTGCACGTTAAAGACCCCAGGCTAGCGGTTGTACTGCACTGGCTAAATTGCTCATCTACAGCGAGTGACTCGTCGCAACTTTAAATGGCTGACCAACTACACGCTGTATAAAAATCCCCACAACCCCAATCATCTTTCATTTCAACAGGCTTGGTGGGGCGCTGGTGGCGGTGCAGCGACCGCCACCGGCCGTCGGGGACATTGCCTTCCCTCTCCGCCATCTTTGCATACCGATTCGCAAGGGCTGAAGCATTCGAATAAAGGAGGTGCTGATCCGGGCCAAGCGGGATTCGAACCCGATCCGTCTGTGTAACAGCCGCATGCGCTTCGAACGCCGTCACGCACGCGGCGAGATCTTCTACACTTCGTCTCACCTTTAAGTTCAGACGCAGACGACGCTATGAGCTGATGGGATCAATCAGACAGCCTCAAAAGTGCATTATCGGGGTGCTCGAGCACACCGATAATGTTTCTTTACCACGATCATGTTTCCTTACATGTTCTGTCATAGCTAAACCAATCATAAACAGAAAACGCCCAGTGACTTGCACTTTTGACGCTGCTTGATTATTCCCATTAGCTCGTGGCGTCGGCTGCGTCTGGACTTATGCTTAAACAAAGTACAAAACCTAGACCATTACACCATGTCCGCATGTACAGTGCGTTGCAATATGAAAGACCCACTCAGAACGCTCTGCCACGCGCTCCGAGTGGGTCTTTCATATTGCAGCGCACTGTACCAATATTAGATTAATTGCATTTATATAATGTATACAGGGTGTTTATTTTAGGCTTTTCACCTCACTCTTGAAAATCCGTTAAGTCTACACTATAATCATACTGCCAAGGGGACATTAAACAGGGGCTAAGCGTCACGATAAGTCGAATAATTACCTATAATTTTCGGAATAGTTTTAATTAGTAAAAATAAACATATTGTTCAAATTTGAAATTTGTTGAGCGTCATCGAAAACCCCTAAATCAGTAAGTTTGGGAAAGAATCGCAGCGCATAGGGGGGAAACGCTGTGGTGCTCTAGCGTTACCACTGGCGCAACAGGAGCAATGCTGGCCGCGCAAAAACGCGGATACGAACTTCATCATCCACGTTCATCATTCCAAGTCATCCAAAATCGACGCATACCGAGTATCATCGTACCAAAGTGGGGATGGTTCGGCCGTTTTTGTGCATTCGTTCACTTTACATTAACAACAAGTCTTGTGGTTGTAACTCTGTTGATGAAAGCGTGTTTGAACCAGTCTTGGGCAGTAACTAGTTACTAGTAACGCGTTACCGGCAACTAGTTAAGTTTTCCGGTAACATTTACCTGTGACGCGTTACTCTTTAATACTGGTAACTTGTAACTGTAGCACTGTTACCTTTTATTGGGTAACTGTAACTGTTTACGCCGTTACAGTTACTTTTTTTTACTATATAAATTAGAACCCACTGCCGCGGACATGGAGAAATTGCTATCTCCAAGCATATTTCTCAAAACTCCTCGCTAACAAAAAATAAGAAAAAAAAGAAGCGTGGCCACGCATTAAACAAAAACAAAATTGCCTGGTTTAGCCCACGACCGAGAATGGACGACGGACGAGTCAACATAGGGAGCCTTCATGTGTGCAGAACACATGAAGGATCCCTGAGTCAGCATGAAATCATGAGATAAAGGAAGCGGCGCACGCGGTGGTAGGGACGGCAAACAATGTCTGTTTTCCCGACTTTGGCTCACTCTTCTCTAGTGGGGACTATCTGCGGGTGTCGGTGGTCATGCGATGTCTCCGAGTATTCCGTCTGGGCTGTGTCTGGGATATGTCCGTGCTGTCGTTCTTACACCCAGCCGTTCGCCGTTTCCTCGTCCCTATTAGTTTTCAAGGAAGCCGTCCCCATATTGTGCAGAAAGCCGGCGCTTGTTTAACTTATTCATTCTCTTCGGAGCCGCTCGAGTGAACACGACTTTTACAGTTGGCGTTTCGGACATAGACGCCGCGGTAGTCGTCGTACACTCGTAAAGCACCAGAAGCTAATTGTCTCCTTTCCCCCTTTATTCTTTGGAAGCTGTTTGACCTGCTATGTTTAGGCCTGCTTCCGAGTATATCCCATAAGGTAATTATGTGACCATCTCTGTCCTCATTCGTTTCGGAGTGAAAAATAAACTAAAACGTTCACTGACGCGCGCCGATAACAATTTTGAAAAAAAAAGGTTGATTCTAAGTTATAACAATTATTGCAAATAAATTATGCACATCAAAATGCTGAAACGGCGAATGACGCAAAAAAGAAACACCCTTCGGGTTTAAATTTTTCTAATTTCTCAGTTTACCTTTCCTCTCAGTATAGTGTAACAAATAAAATAATATTGTTTTGGATTGTGATTCCTTGTGTTGAATTTTTGTACTGTAACAATAAAGTAACAGCGTTACTGTTTTTGCAGTAACTGTAACTGTATTACGTTACTTTTGAAACCGGTAACTGTAACTAACAGAGTTACTTTCCCCCCTAGGTAACTGTAACTGTAACACTGATACTTTTTACTGGTAACGTGCCCATGACTGGTTTGAACTTGCCAGCGTCTCTGGACAGCAACCCTAGTGTTAGCGACCGACCACTGAAGGCGAATCATCACAAGCACGTGCATCGCGATAACGTAACGAGAGAGGCAATGGACTGGCTTCTGATTGCAAAAGTAAGCTTTCTTTTCCGTTCACAAATATAACGAGTGTTGCGTCTAAACATGATGAATTGTACTCGGTCGTTGACTCATGCGATGTTGACGCGATAGTGCACACTGAAACATGGCTTCCCGTGAAGTTTGGGAACAATCAACTTTTTAATACAGCAAGTGTTTCAATGTTTACCGGTATGAAGGTGCGGCGGCGGCGTTTTGATGGCCGTTTTCCCAACAGCTAAGATGAACCTTTTTTTCGTCTTTTGTAGAGGTCGCAAGCAATTTAGAAATTGTTTGGGTAGAGCTTCGCTTCTGTTACAAAATGTTCATCTTAGCTGTTTGTTATTGACCGCCGCCGTTAAGTGATTCTTTTATTGAAGATTTTCATGATGAAATTAATAGAATTATTGTACGATTTCCAAATGTGCTAATTATGTTGATAGTTGACTATAATTATCCAAATATTATCTGGTTGAATGCATCTTCTTATCCCAGTTCATATCCTACTGATTGTATTAATTTCTTACAAATGTGCGCCGTTTTTAATCTCTCGCAAGTTGTAACTCAAACAACCAGAAGTGCAACAACAAGATCGATTGTTTTAGATCTTTTGTTTACCACCTCACCTCAACCTCTCGCTGCATATCTTACATGCCAGGTTTAAGTGATCAAACTTCTCTTCATTTCACATTAAACATTCCCATTCCTGGCAATTATAGGCACAATTAATATATCGGGGATTATAAGAATGCGGACTTTGGCGCCAGTAATCGTGAGCTATGCTCTTTTCTGGGTGAGTTTCTACATGGATTTAACGAGAGGTCTTTAGATAATAACTGGAATTTATTTAAATATAAAGTTACTTCTCTCACAAACACCTTCAAACAGCTGAGAATGGTTACATCATACCGAAACTTAACTTGGTTTAACCAGTCATTGAAACGGCAGTCAAATGGGAAAAAAAAACGCCAGTTTCGTTCCACTAAGTCATCCCATTCCCAGTCCCTTTGGGATATGCACTTCTCTGCAGCAAATTATTACCTATAGGCTAGAAACAAAGGGGGACAAGCACAACACCGGCTCAAAACTCAGGCAGCTGAGTTTTGAGAATGCGTTGTGCTTGTCTTCCTCCCCCTCCCCCTCCCCCCCCCCCCTTTTTTTTTTTGTTTTGTTCCTAGTCTCTCGGTTGTTTTTTTTTTTTTTTTTTTTCTCACCATGATCGTTCACCAGCACGCATACACAGTAACACCTATTTTAGTACAAAAGGCCACCCTAGGTCACAGTTTGGACATGACTACGGCGGCTGTCACCGGCTAGGAGTCGTGCTCTCACTGACTGGACATGAGTTCCAGTCGAACTCTGTGTGGTATCAGTGTGATAACAGTGTGATAACAGTGTGATAACAGTGTGACAATGACAAAGCTACACGTGGTGTGCTCTGGTTATCGGTGACGTCTGCAGGATCGCATATAAAAGGGCTGACGAAATAAAACACGGGGCTTCCTTTTCCCAGACGTCCCGTGCGAGTGGTTAATTCTTCGTTACTCGCAATCGCACGCCGATAGTACGGCGGCGCGACATGGTATCAGAAGTGGGCGTATCATCAGTCTAGGTTTGCGAAAGCAAGCGTAAAAGACTATGGCGAACGAAACACCACCGGCACCTACGGGAACGTTTGCACTTCAACAGCCACCACAGCTGGACTTCGACAACACAACAGAGTGGCCGGCATGGATAGAACATTTCGACGATTACCGACATATACACTGACGGCTTCTTAAAATCTGTTAGTTTGTTTGTCATCTAGTCGGTCGTTGATAGTCGTGGATGTCGAAGCAGCGCCTCCTAGATTAAAAAATCCCAAGGGATACTTTTTCTCCATCACTTAAGAAGGCCAACGTAGGCCAGAGATTGGACACGACTACGGCGTCAGAGTGTCGCACCGCCGTACTATCGGCGTGCGATTGCGAGTAACGAAGAATGAACCACTCGCACGGGACGTCTGGGAAAAGGAAGCCCCGTGTCTTATTTCGTCAGCCCTTTTATAGGCGATCCAGCAGACGTCACCGATAACCAGAGCACACCACGTGTAGCTTTGTCATTGTCACGCTGTTGTCACACTGTTATCACACTGATACCACACCTCCCTTTCTTGGGAGAAAAATAATAACATGTTAGCGAATAAAAATACGTTAGAACTCCAACACTGTTCAGGATACCGCTTAATCATCAATCCCCAGTCTGATCGGTTTCTTAACTACTCTGCCCGATCTTGTGGTTACCAAAGTCGTCGGTGTCCTCGTAGTCACTGGAGAAGAATCAGAACTTCTATCGCTTCTAGCTTCCGAATCTTCGACCCTTACGTCACTCTCACTGTCCGGTATATCGTAGCCTTCATAGTCCTCTGCCTCCGCTGGCAGGACTTTTAAGTTTCGGCGGTTTCGCCTTAACTTCAAACCTGGCTCGGTCTCAACCGAGTAAGACCTTGGTTTTTCTGTTTGGGCCCCGAGCGTTGCCCTTGCCTTTCTGTCAGAAACCCACACTTTGTCGCCCACCTTCAACTCAGAAAGCTCCTTAGACCGATAACGCTTATCGAAGCTTTTGCGCTGCTTTTCTCTTAGTTGACGATCCTTTATCGCCAACTTTTTAAAGTCAACGTTCCTTTCAAGGCGCAGCTGCGGAAGCATTGGTACGCGTGTCCGTAGACGTCTGCCCATAAGGATTTCTGACGGGCTTTTGCCGGTAATCCCTGGGGTGGCCCTATAGGCTAGGAGAGCTAAGTAAGGGTCGGCTGATTTGAGCACCAGAGGCGTAATTGTTTGCACCATTCTTTCCGCTTCTTCGTTGGCTTCAGGCTGCCTCGGGCTCGAAGTGACGTGTTGGAAACCATATAGATTCGCAAACTCTTCAAAATTACAACATGCACACTGTGGACCGTTGTCGGAGGCAACAGTCTCTGGCACCCCATGACGAGCGAATATGCTTTTAAGCCTCTCTATAACAACAGTTGCGCCAGCCGAAGGGAGAACACAAATTTCCGGGTACCTTGATAAATATCCTACAACCACAAGGCAGTCAGAGTCCCTTATTTTGCTCAAATCGATCCCTACTCTTTCCCGTGGAAAACGTGGAGTCCTGGGGCCCTAATCTGGACACTTGGCGAAAACGTCGGCGAGAAATCCGGCGGCTATGATTGGCCGGCGCCAAGGTCAAGAGCGGCGTTGGCCAATCACGGCCGCTAGATTTCTCGACGACTTTCTAGCCAAGTGTCCAGATTAGGGCCCCTGGTCGGCATCATCGGTTTAGCCTTCTGAAAACTGAACTCGGTACACACATTGCAGTTTTTTACCATCACTGCCAGTTGCTTCCTTAGGCCAGGCCACCAAACAGACTCTTGTGCAAGAGCTCAACATCTGCTGATTCCTTGGTGACCATCGTGCAGGCGAGATGGTCACCAAGCAGGTGACCGTCTCGCCTGGTGCAGGCGTGATGGTCAGCATCGTGCAGGCGAGTTGTTCCCCAGGCACTTCATCACGAAGTGCCTGGGGAACAACTAATCTTGTACCTTTTAACGAAAACCCATCACACACAGTTATGCCGGCCCTCTCTTGCCAGTAAGGTCGAACGGAGCAAGGGATGGACGGTTTTTTAGGACAGCCTTTACGAGACAGTTGAGCCAGCGTTTTACACACTTGGTCTGGAGTTTGGCCTGTTTTTACACGTGACAACAAATCGTCTCCTGTTTCAAGACCCACTAAACATCCCTGAGAGACCTTTAACACCTCTTGAATTGTGAGACGTTCCCTTTCCATTAACATTTGATTGAGAGGTGCCCGCGACAAAACATTGGCGGTTGCAATGCACTTGTCCGGTTCAAACACAACCTTAAATCTCTAGCGCATTAGCCTCCTTCTAAATCTCTGAACTCGAGGCGGTAACACATCTATTGGACTTTGTCCCAGCAACGTAACCAGAGGCTTATAGTCGGTCTCGAACGTCGTGTCTAAGCCCTTTAGGTACTCGTCAAACCTTTCGGCAGCCCATGTCAGTGCCAACGCCTCTTTCTCAATCTGCGCATAGCGCGTCTCAGCTTTGGTCAAAGACCACGAAGCAAAAGCGATAGGACCCCTTGCTGTTCTCGTAAAAGAACGGCTCCAAGCCCAAATGACGACGCATCTGCCGAAAGGATTGTCTGATGAGTTCAGTCATACTTAGCCATACACTCGGAAGAACAAATCATGCTTTTTAGATCGTTCCAAGCACTTTCCTGAGCGGGGCCTCAAGCCCATTCCGTGGGTTTTTTTAGCAGTTCTCACAACGGTGCAGTTTTCTGAGCGAGATTAGGCAGAAAACGGCCCAAGTGATTGGCCATACCTAGAATGCTTCGTACTTCCGACACGTTTGTCAGCGATTTCGTATCTTTGACCGCTTGCAGCTTTTTTGGGCCAGGCCTTATGCCATCTGCGTTCAGAAGATGACCTAGAAAACTAACTTCTTTTACACCGAACACACACTTCGCCCGTTCAGTGTCATGTTTGACTCTGCGAGTCTGTCCAGGACTTTTGTCACGCGCTCATCGTGTTGTGCTTTGTCCGAACCAAACACCAGGATATCATATCCATTATGTTAACTACGCCAGGGAGGCCATCTAGGATCTCCGACATTCTCTTTTGGAAGTATTCAGGCGCTGACGTAATGCCGAACGGCAGTCTAGTGAAACAATACCTTCCAAAGGGCGTTACGTACTTCGTTAGTTCCTTGGATGACCTCGCTAGTTTTACCTGGTGAAATCCCGAATTAGCATCTAACTTTGAGAAATACGCTGCGTCTGCGAGCAGTCCCAATGCCTGGTCTGCCGTTGGGAGCACGTATCGCTCTCTCTAGACATTTTTGTTTAATTGTGTGAGGTCAGCACACGCGCGTACGTCTCCAAACGGTTTTAAGACCGGAACGATCCCGGCGCACCAGTCTGTAGGACCATCGACCTTCCGGATGACTCCCATCCCCTCCATTTGTTTTTTTTTTCCGATTTCTTGCTTTACCGCCTCACGCATAGGAATCGGGACTCGTCGGGGGGCGTCTATAGCGTACGGGACGGCATCCAAATTCAATCGGATGTTGTATTCTCCCGGAATGGTTCCAAGACCATTGAACACCTGCGGGTACAGAACATCATAATTTTGTTCATCAAGCGGCACACCATCGATTAACTTTACAACTCCCAAATCCTCGATGGCTGGTAACCCTAGAAGTACATGACGAAGTGGACTCACGACATAGAGAGTTTGCATCGACACTTTGTCCTTCCAGTTTAACTTAGCTTAGAACTTTCCAAGTACCCCAAGGCGATTTTCTCCAGCATCAGTCAGTACTTCGCGTGCTGTTTCCAGCCTAGACGGAATACCTGTAAACGTAGACGGTACAAGGGTGGCCTCTGCTCCTGAATCGACTTTAGCGAACACTGGTACAGAGTTCAGGGTTATCTGGACATACCGCGCTTTCGCATCCGGAACATTTATCGCCCCCAGAAGAAGTTCACCAGTCTCTTGTCGTACGGATGACACTTGTACCTTTCTTGGAGACGACGCCGACTACTTCCTGCAGGCCCGGCTGAAATGTCCCTTGGTGTGGCAATTGAAGCACTTCTGTGCCCTTGCAGGGCACACCGACCTTGGGTGCTGGTCGCCTCCACAGAATGAACACTGCTTGTCCCGATGTGCTGTTTCCGACCCGTCGACTTTTTTTCGAGGTGCATCCCGGCGTCGACTCACGGCGTCCACGTTCAGGTCCTCTTTCGTTGATGAACAGGCCTGTTGACCGGGCTCTTCTGAACGAAGTTCTCGCCTCTGCTGGTGCACCACTTCCTTGAGGCGTGCCTTGGCTAACGCCGATGACAAGGTCAGCTTACTGCTGATATTATTGTAAATCCTTCCAACTCATTTCTCTCGAAAGGCTTAGGACTTACTCCGTCTATCATACGTTTCTTGAATGGTACAGCACTGATTGAAGTAGATAATACATCCGAAGAGTCACTCTTGATACCCCAGGGTACCAAACTAGTCACCGCTGCTCCACAGAGTGACCTATTACTCTCGGCTCTTACTGTCTCTCAAACAAAGTTTCCTTCTCTAATCGGCAAGAGTAACAGCACCCTATTAGACACCATAAGCTCCGACCTTGAAGCCACAAAGAAAAAGAAGCTGCTATCTTTACTTCGGACATACCAAGAAAGCTTCGATTCCGCATCACCTAAGCCCAGTCGCGCAAGTGTCACACAACATCGCATTAAACTTGAAAGTCCTACCGTTGTTAGAGGCCATCCCTACCGCGTCTCTCCATCTCAACGATCTATAGTTCAAACACATGTCAATGGCATGTTAGACAAGGGAATTATTCGGCCTTCTTCTAGTTCATATGCATCACCCGTGATTCTCGTTAAAAAGAAGGACGGAGGAATTCGCTTCAGCGTTGATTACCGCGGCCTTAATAGCATTACCCGTAAGGATGTATATCCACTGCCTAGAATAGATGATGCTCTCGATTCTCTTCAAGGTGCTGAATACTTCTCTTCCTTAGATTTCCGATCAGAGTACTGACAAGTCCCCAAGCACGAAAATGACAAGGAAAAGACCGCATTTATTACTGACGATGGTTTATTTGAATTTAATGTAATGCCTTTCGGCTTGTGCAAGGCGCCTGCCACCTTTGAGCGTATGATCGACACAATTCTTCGAGGCTTTAAATGGAAAACGTGTCTATGCTACCTAAACGATATAATAATATTTTCTGATACTTTTGATCATCATCTACAGCGCCTCGCACAAGTACTTTCTTGCCTCGCCAACGCTGGTATACAATTAAACACAAACAAGTGCACATTCGCGGCAAAAACTATAAAGATATTAGGCCACCTTGTTTCCAAAGACGGTATACGTCCCGACCCGGATAAGATCACTGCCGTGTCAGATGTCCCGCGGTCAACAAAACAGAAATAACTGCGCAGCTTCATGGGACTCTCCTCGTACTTCCGGAGATTTATCCGTGGTTTTGCTAGCATTGCTAGTCCACTTAATAATCTCCTGAAAAGCAACACCACATTTTCTTGGACACCCGCTTGTGAAAACGCTTTTAGAACCCACAAGAAAGCTCTAACATCGGACCCGGTTCTTCAACATTTCAACAACGACGCCGAAACCATACTGCATACTGACGCTAGTGACATCGGCAGCGGAGCAGTTCTCCTACAACGAGGGCCAGGTGCCATCGAACACGTTATCGCCTACGCAAGTCGCTCTCTAAGCAAAGCTGAATCCAACTACACCATCACGGAAAAAGAATGCCTCGCTGTCGTGCGGGCGATTGGCCAATTTCGGCCTTATCTCTACGGCCGACATGTTAACGTCGTCACAGATCATAATGCGTTATGCTGGCTTGCCACGGTTAAGAACTTATCCGGTCGGCTTGGTCGGTGGACCCTGCGTCTTCAGGAATATGACTTTTCCGTAACCTCCAAGTCTGGCCGCACACACAGCGATGCAGACGCTCTATCTCGCCGCCCCCTTATTAAAACTCCTCTTGGTTATCTCAACATCGAGCCAAACGCACCCGCGGATTTCAACCTTGACGTAACCACAATATAGCAGGAACAGCGCAGAGATCCAGAAATTCGAAAACTTATTAATAAAATGGACAGAACGTCAGAGCACGCCAACAGCCGTTCCAGACGACAGCAACGCCACTTCCGGCTGCACCACAACATATTGTACCGTCAGAATTACAGTCCCGATGGTGATCGCTGGGTGCTCGTGATACCACGCTCTTTACGTCTCGCGATACTACACTCGCTGCATGATGATCCAACCGCAGGACACCTCGGATTATTCAAAACATATTCCCGTATTCGGCAACGTTTCTTTTGGCCTAGTCTCTACTCTTCCGTTGCCAAGTACATAAAATCGTGCATTTTATGTCAACAGCACAAACATCGCACCACACGACCATCTGGAAAATTACAACCCGTACCTTGCCCTTCGCGACCCTTCGACACAGTGGGCATCGACTTATTTGGACCATTGCCTATCACCGCTCATGGAAACCGTTGGGTGATCACCACTGTGGACCCCCTCACTCGTTTCGCAGAAACGGCTGCTATCCCCACCGGCAACGCAACGGAATTAGCCATTTTTTTCATTCAAAACCTGCTCCTTCGCCACGGGCCACCTCGTGTTCTGCTTAGCGACAAGGGCCGAACTTTTCGTTCTCGTGTGCTGGAAGAAGTGCTCTCTGCATACAATGTTGTCCACAAAACCACTTCTACCATCCACAGACAAACGGACTTACAGAACGTTTTCACCGTACCCTTGCAGCAATGATTTCTATGTATGTTTCTCCTGAACACACGAACTGGGATGTTATACTACCATTTGTTACATACGCGTATAATGCCTCTACGCAGAGTACGACTGCCTACTCCCCTTTTCGCCTTACATATGAAAGAGAACCTACGTCTATTCTGGATACTATATTCCCTCCTCCACCCATAGCACATCACAGCAATTGCCTTTAATGACGAGTTACGACGTACAGAAGACACACGTCAACTTGCACAACTTCGTACCAATGAACATCAACGGCACCGTAAACAATCTTACAATTCCAGACACAAAACTACCGTCTTTCAGCCAGGAGACCTTGTCATGGTCTCGTTGCCTACAGGCCAACCAGGCCGTTGCGAAAAATTTCTCCCACACTACATTGGCCCCTACAGAGTGCTCGCCCAGACATCCCCGGTAAACTATCTCGTCGAGCCAAAACAGCTTCATTCGGATCGCAGATGTCGCGCCCACGAAGTCTTCATGTTGGACGGCTGAAACCATTCACTCCCCGCTGACGCACCCTACCTCCAAAACCGAATGGCCAGGAGGCCATACCTCAACCGCCAGGGGGGAACGTGTGAGGGAGCTCAAGGACAACACCCACTTCATCTTCATTATGATCATCATCACTGCCGTTCCCAATTATTCTATATTCACTTTCTCTTTCTCTGATCGCCTCGAGCATGGGCGTCCGTGCTTGGATCTTCTCGAGAGCAGTCGCTCAATAAATCTGTCCCCGGAACTGCTCATCTTGTCCTCACAATATATACATATATATATATATATATATAGGAAAGTAAACGTACCTCGAAGCTTTTCATGGAGTTTTATTACATATAGGTCGACATTTATATATATACACTACAAACATATATATATATATATATATATATATATATATATATATATATATATAGATAGATACATATGTGTATATACTATATAGGGTGTTTCAGAGAACGCAGGCCAAATCGTTCCTGCGAAAACTAAACATCGCACAGAAAAAAGTTTGATGCTATGTTGGTGTCCGCCAACGTTATTAGATTAGCTCAGTTACGGAACTGCTCATAGGCGCTGCATGCACGAACAGTACCCACCCCCCTCACTCACCACGACTCGCCTGGCAGCCCTTCTGCGGGAGTTCCACAACTGAGGTAATCTAGTAACGTTGGTGTCTGCCCAAGAGTTCATTTTGAAAAAATAATTGACTCCGTAAGTGTGACGTCATGGGTCCAAACAAACCGTTGCTAGGGTCGTTGTTAGGGACAAATACATGTGGCTAGGTTTCGCTATGAAAACCCAACCGCTCAAAAAGCAGGAGTAGGATTTAAACTTCTAAACATCACAGATATAGAAAGCTTGAATGTCATATATATTTCGACAGAAGTGTTCCGGTAATCGCTTGTTTCTGAAATATTTACGACTGCAACTTCCGGTCGTCAAGATGCCTGCAGCAGACGACGAATGCAAGTAGTATGCCGCCTACGACACGCCCGCCGGCTAAGTCGGCGCCGGCGTCTGAATCGTGTGAATAAAGACGATATTCTGATATTGCATTTGTTTGAAATATAATGAGTTTCAGACACTTATAGGAATTCATAGTGGGGTGCGATGCAAAATATGGTTTATCGAAAGCCCGGGAGTCGATCGAGTTGATCGTCTGCTAAAAGATTGCATTGCACTCGTGAGAAAGGCACATTCAGGCGATCGGTTGAGATCCCAAATTTTATTTGCGGACTCGCGCTATGGGAGGGTGCTTCGTACCTGGTTGTAACCATCGCGTGGAGTAAGATTCTTGCAGTTTCTTCAGATTTCCGCAAGACTCCAAAGCACGAAAAAACTGCATAAAAAACAATGTGAGTTTATTGCAGATTTTACTCGCATCGCGGGTTCGATGGAGATCTTCACCAAAAGAGCACATCCACGAAATTTGATGTATACCAAGGAAAACAAATACTGTGAAATTGCGATAGACAAGCGATTCTTTATTAACCTGACATGCTGACAACCTCAATAATAATAACAACAAACCACTTACCTAGACGGTGTACGATTTGTTTCTCATGCCGGGCTGCACTACGCCGGTATGCACTTCAGGTCGTCGTCGTAACTGATCTGCATGGCGTGGTTTGATTTCACGGCCTTTTCACCCCTCTGAACTAAGCTGGGTTCTTCACAGAAAGACAAGCACATTGCGGAGGCCTCTACGGCCGTGGCGATGCACTTGCTTTAGTCGCTCGTTTACCGACGCAATTCAATGAAGACGCCCGCTGCAACAGAGGCCAGCGAATCTATCGTGTCGTCTGCTACCAAAACAACGCGAAGTGTAATACTTCAGAAATGGCTTTCATCGTTGCAATACAACACTCAGACGACAGGAACATCTTCATAATTAGATATCAAGAAGTTAGGTTGCTTACAAAAATTATTTACTTACTTGTAAGCAAAAATCTAGCCTCACGTGGAGTCTCCATGCATTGGTCCATAGCAACGTCTCTAGCTAAGGTTTGTTTGGACCCAGACGCCATGATGTGACGTAATCCCTTACGGGGTCAATAACGTTTAGAAAAAATATTTTCTAAGTTTTTTAGAAAGTAACTTGTTATTTGTTCATTTGAAGGCCATAGTTTTAATTAGAAACTTACTGGGCATCATCAATAACCCTTATATCAACCCTTTTTAGACAAGTATAAAGCATGCCGAGCATTTTACCATGTTTTGAAAAACCCTTCAATTCTGACGCGTACTCTGGTTTCGGATTCTTATCCAAGCGCATCTTGGCGGCAGCTGTCCTGCCCTCCGACGGCTGAAGCGCGAAACCAAGGCCAGACAATTCGCTATACTTCATTTCAGCTTTGGTCCGAGCCCGGCCGATGTTATGAGCCTAAGGGCCAATCAAACAGCGAAAGAGGCACAACGTCATGACGTTGTTCTTTGTAGTTGATAGGACCAGCCGGTATTCGCATTCTCTTTCGTGCTCCTCCACCGGCTAGTCAAGCGTAGAGAGCACGCCATGACGCTGCGTTTTTTTACGCTGTTTGATTGGCCCTTCGGCTCCTAACATCGGCCGCGCTCGGACCTAAGATGAAACGAAGTATAGTCTCGCCCGCCCGCCCACCCGTCTGCCTTCCCTCTCTCGTAAAGAAACAAAGAAACGTAGCGCGCGCGCGCGTGGCCAGGCGATAAGGAACGCCTTGCAGTTTGAAAGAGCATGACATTGCAAGATTGAGCTTCCACTTTTGGGCTAACCTTGGTTCCGCGCTTCAGCCGTCGGAGGGCAGGACAGCTGCCGCCAAGATGCGCTTGAACCAGAGTCCGAAACCAGAGTACGCGTCAGAATTGAAGGGTTTTTCAAAACATGGTAAAATGCTCGGCATGCTTTATACTTGTCTAAAAAGGGTTGATATAGACGCTTTACACACGCGCCAGATTGAGCCGCCATAGCCGCCCTTCTCTTGTCTTACCGAGATGCCGAGCCACTGAAGCGGGCGCTGACGAGTCTCCACAACGGCCTATGCTGGGGGGAAGGACACAGTAACACTTAAAATGGCAATAACCTGTCCTGCTGTGGAAATGATGAAGTCAAGCGAACGGAATAAGAGGGAACAAAAACTGAAGGTCAGTTATGGCGGCGCCCATGCACAGCTGCTGTAAAGCGTCTATAGGGGTTATTGATGATGCTTAGTAAGTTTTTCAATGAAACTATGGCCTTCAAATTAATATTAAAAAGTTACTTTCTAAGAAACTTAGAAAAAAACTATTTTTCCTAAACGTTATTATTTTTTCAAAATTTGCTCTTGGGCAGACACCAACACGACATCAACCTTTTTTCTGTGGGATGCTTAGTTTTCGCAGGAGCGATTTGGCCTGCGTTTTCTGAAACACCCTGTATATATACAGGGTGTTTCATGAAAGGTGGACAAATTCGATACTGCGAAAACTAGATGTCGCAACAAAAAAAGGCTTGTGTCGTTTTGGTCCTGGGCCAGGGGCCTATTTAGGAAAATTATTAAAGTTTGAGATAATAAGATTGTTAATTATTTTTGCGTAATTAACTTTTTGAATATTGTGTTTAAGGGCATAATTTCAATTAGAAAATTGCTCAGCATCATCAAAAAACACTAAATCTACAAATTGCAGAACAATAGAAGGCACGCGAAGCATTTTACGGCTTTCTGAAAAACCGCACGAATTCGACGGGTTTTTAAGTTTCGGTTTGCTATCGGAGCGCATCTCAGCCCCGGTGGCAACGCGCCCCGTGGAGAGAGTGCAACCAACCTCTGCTGCGTTGTCATCGTGCGACGCAGCAGAGGTTGGTTGCACTATCTCTCCACGGGTCGCGTTGCCGCCGGGGCCGAGATGCGCTCCGATAGCAAACCGAAACTTAAAAACCCGTCGAATTCGTGCGGTTTTTCAGAAAGCCGTAAAATTCTTTGCGTGCCTTCCAGCGTTCTGCAATTTGTTGAATTAGTGTTTTTTGATGATGCTGAGCAATTTTCTAATTGAAACCATGCCCCTAAACACAATATTCACAAAGTTAATTATGCAAAAATAATTAAAAATCTAATTATCTCTGACTTTAATAATTTTCCTAAATAGGCCCCTCGCCCAGGACCAAAACGACACAAGTCTGTTTTTGTTGCGACGCGTAGTTTTCGCAATATCGGATTTGTCCACCTTTCGTGAAACACCTTATATATATATATATATATATTTGTACACCTACGTTAAGAATAACGAAGCGACCTTGCATTGGCCCTACCGGTAAAGAGAAACCCATAAAACTAAAACTGTAACCCATCATGCCAAGACTCGTGTAATGTCTTATTCCAGCGAGCGAGCACACAAGTGCCGCTTACCCCAACCGGATAAACGCGCTGAGGGTTCGTCACCAGATAAGGAGAAAAGCAGGTAAGCAAATTCGTTTTGTTCTTACACTCCCAGCAACAAGTGGAGGTAGTCGGAATTAACTAGAAACTTTGATGACGACAGCTCGAAACATTGCTTTTCAGCATGCTTCTATTGCGCCTCATTAAATCTTTTTTTTTTTTGTGAAGTATTACTATCACTCATTTATGTGTTGGCTCGTTTCAGTACAGAGAGTGAAAGTAAAGCATAATGCTTCTAACGTACGGATTTGTATTGCAACCAACTGCAGCTGAAATGAGTAAATCAAATGTTTTTCTTCGATCACACATGCCCTTGACCACGCAATACCAATTGAATATCAGTGCCCTTGTTGCGTCAATCTTAGTATTCAGTTCACTCAGTGACGAATTACCCTATGATGAATGTTCAGCTGGTGACGAGTGGGCCAATTACCAGTTGACCCGTGACGAATTCGCACTTGACGAGCGGGTCTATCCAGACTTGTGCCTATCTCAAATACTCTACTCAAGATACTGTATTTTAAATACGTTTTGAAGTATCTTGGTATCTTGCAAATACTTTTGATCGAGAGTATTTGATACTCTATCTTAATTACATTTCTGAGTATCTTGTACTCATTAGCTCGAATACCTTTTTGACATTCCGCCATTTTTCAAGTTTTTCGGTATGAAGTGGCGTGGGCGTGGCACGAGCAAACGTGAACATTCTTTCGAGCAACCAAATCCTGTTGCTAGCTCCGATTAGCTACAGTGAGTTTGGTTGAGCTCGTAAAAAAAATAAACATCTCTTTTTTGCCGATTGTGAATCATATTTCAGCCCAAAGTTCGTACAATGAAGGTTTTCCCCTCGCGTTCCCAAATGCGCCTTTTGTTTCCGAGTTTCCCCCTAAAACTTCTTAAACAAAAGGGGTGGTTTTACGAAAGTTTGGATTGCCACACTGAGGCGCAATGCAGGCCGGGAAACGACCTACGACAACAGTGCAGTTTTGAATGTCAAAAAAAAAAAAAGAACAAATAAAAAAATGAGAGGTGGACAGAAAAAAAAAAGACACTTTTGTTTTGCTTGTTGTATATTTGACCCCCTACGGCAAAACGTCTAGGCTTGCTTTTGTTTATTTTCTTTCTGTCGTCAGTCCGTCACTTATTGCTCTCGCGACCACTGTCTGTAAGCGAACATTGATAAGCAAAGAACAGGACAGGAAACGAACTGAAAGCTGGATGACCTCTCAAAATCCCAACAAAGCGCCCCCCAACGCTGAATGCCCTTCTGAACGCAACCTACTTGAAGAAGGTGCGACCACTCCCGTGGCTATTATGTGGGTTCTCATTGTTATTCATTCACTCATATCCCTATCCCGAGTTTGTTTATAGTGAACTCCCCATATATAGGGAATATGGAGTGTAGTTAGACGATGCGTCTAAGGTGCGCCGCAGGACGTGATATTCGCAGTGTTGCCAGATTGGGCTATATATAGCCAAATTGGACTACATATTCTTCTAGTTGGCGTCAAAATTTCGTAGTTGGCTATGTGGCTATTTTGGGATATTTCTAAGAATGCGGCGAACTTTTGTCAAACCTCAAGTTCGACGCCGAACTTTGAGGTTAGGTTGGTTAATCTTCGACCTTTAAATGAATTTCGAAAAAAAAAGTGTTTCTCTTTTGGCTAGTCGAGAGGAGAGAGAGGAAGGAGAAAGACTTCAAACTTCTCCAAACTTCGGGGTTTTCACAATGCGCAGTGAAGCAATGCTTGCAGAGTTCACGCGGTCTCCTACAGCGCAGTGGAGCAAACCTAACAGATTGCACTACAGTCAAACCTCGGTGTAACGAAGTTGGTAAAATTCGGAATTTACTTCGTTACATTAAAATTTCACTACATAGAAATTCGAGGCTAACGTTAAAGAAAGTTTTCAGTAAATGTTTCTCGGGTGAACAAAACTCACAGAGGACGCCTCTGTTTCGGTTGAAAGTAGTCCATCACCTTTTTCTGAGCCACTCTTGGCATTATTATTGGCATCACATGACGTTCGCATAGCCAGACGGCCTGCATTGCGTCTTCGTCTTGCTGTGGGATCGCGAACCGCCTCAAGACATTCATTGCGTCCACCACTTCACGGTTACTGGGCACATCGCAGGTTCTTGTTCATCCGGCTCCATGTCGTGCCCGTCTTGCGAGTTCCCACGAACATCGCTAGCTATCGCCTCGTCGGTCACCTCCTCCATCGCAATGACAGCAGAGTCGGCGTATAGAAAGTCGTCGTTAATCGACGTTGTCAGGGGCGGCTCCATCGCCCAGGACAACGAGAAACGCACGCTTTTAGTTAGGCCTCGAAACGAACTACTCAGCGCGAACGAAGCCGACGGACGAAACGGCGGCGGCTCTAGTGTCCTCTAGTAGCCGTTCTGTACACCACACTCGCCAGATTCAGCCCGTTTCACCCTTTGCGCTTTATCGGGGGCCCATTTCAGCGCATGTGCATCCCAAAATCTTCTTTGGGACCCAAAATCTTGAGACAAATTGGCCATGAAATTTAGCTATATCGAAATTTCCGCAAACGGGACTTCGTTACATAGCGGTCAAAAATACATGGCGTGCATACACTTGCGGTTAGAAAAAGTTATGTACTTCTTTACATCGGGGGTTTCGTTACATAGAAGTTCGTTACATCGAGGTTTGACTGTATTACCCAGGCCCGGTAGCGCGTCTTCATCCCGGACGCACATGGCTCTGCCCGGACGTAGACTGAACTCTCCAAATACTGCTTTGGTGCCCATTGTGAGAATCCTTAGGCACCCAAGTTTGTAAAAATGAGAAGTCCGCAGTTTCACCGCTAAACAATTTACTCCCTTCCAGTCGTTGCCCACCCTGAGAAAGGACAACACAATCAGAAATAGCGTGAACCGGAATGATATATCCAACCCGGGCTTCACAATAAAGCTGCCTTTGTGTGTTTTCCACCTCTGAAAACCTACGAAAGAAGGGTCAGTGTTGTACGAATTTTCATTCTTCCGAAGCTTTTTTTTTTTTTTTTCACGTCACAAGTAACATAATGTACTCAAAATGTTGTGCATCTGAGGGTTGAAAACTAGATTGTAACGTGTATTCTATGAGTTTGAGAAATTGTCAATATAAAGCTTAAAATTATTGTTTTTAGTCTTGGCTATTTGGGCTACATTTTTTTTTACGGCTTTGGCTATATATGGCCTATACCTCCCAGTCGTTTGGCGGTTTTTCGGTGGGACCATCTGGAAACACTGGATCATATTCAGCGATGTCACTATAGCTAAAGCGACCTCTTTATTTCTTTCCCAGAAATGTTTTGTAACATGTATCAGTGATATTGCCACGCGCGTCGCCAAGCGAGCGCGAGGCCGAATGGTTACCGCGCTTGGCTGTCACGCAGAGCCTCCGGGTTCGATTCCAGGGAGCGGACTCCTCTTTTAATTATTCTTTCAACTTGGCATTCTCGTAAGTTCAAGAACCTTGTCGTCTGATCGAGTTACATACGTTCTACGCGCGGAACGTTCTACGCCGAATGTTCCACAAACCCACGCGGGTACAAAAGGTGGTTCGCGTGGCGGTAGCGAAGGCTTGCGCTGGAAACCTCCTTGGTTCGATCCCCACCGCCCCCGCCCGTTTCGATCTGGATGAGTTTCGTACCGGCACGCTTTCGTGTAATCACTACTGAGTGATGCACGTTAAAAACCCCAGGTTAGCGGTTGTACTGCACTGGCAGATTTCTCATCTGCAGCTAAGTCACCCAGTTGAGGCGTACTGGCAAAAAGGCTGTCTAAACATACAGAAGCAAGCCAATTTTTTTTTTTTTTTGGTTCGGAGTTAGTTTTGTTTTAGCGCTCGATCCTGCTGTTTCGCCGACATAGACGCCTGCGACGCTAGCCTTTCTCTATTGTTTTGAGCACAAGTTCGCCCCATTAAACGTTTAGTTTCTTCCGTTATTCGCCGCCTCATCATCATTCGTGACAATAATCTGCTCCTTATAGTTGGACTGCATAAAATAGCCCTACGATGTTTTTTTCTCTTTTTTGCCGTTTTGTGTTGTTGCGCGCAAAGAAATCATTCTGGTAAACCAGATTTGCGCAACTGTATAACTGTCGTTGTCACTGACATCGATTAAAATTACCAAATGTGGAAGTATCTTCAAAAGTAATTGAATTACGTTTCTAAGTATTTGTATCCTACTCAAGATACTTTACAGTGAAAGTAACTTGAGTAGTATTTTAAATACTTTATGAAGCAGGTATTTAGTAACTTAACTTAAATACATTTATTGAGTATTTTGTCCAACATTGGCCTATACCCCTTCTGGCTGGGTCTCTGTTTTATTTTTTACATGTATTTGTTTTTTTGTAATCATCTTAAGGCCCGCTCACACACTTCCATTTGACTACAACCGACTGAGACAAGACCGGATTTTAAGCCTCTTGAGATGGCTTACACCCAGCTCCGCAGCTCCGCAGTAGTGCATCCGGTCGTAAGCAGTGACAAGAGGCTTAAAAACCGGTCTTGTCTCAGCCAGTTGTACTCGGACGAAAGTCTATGAACGGGCCTTTACAGTTAACAGTTCCTTTACCCATCTAGGCAATAAAACTGGAAGTAAAACAGGAGTCAACCCTCCGAGTATTGTCGTGGGTCTAGGAGAACTCGTCACAAGTCCACTCGTCACAGCCAACTCGTTATAGGTAAACTCGTCAAATAGGGCAAGTCGTCATAGGGCATCTCGTACACGAGGAAGTCGTAACTGAGGGCAACTGGGGACTTGTCCACTGTCACAACTTACCTTTTTGGCCTATTCTGCGTTTGCAATTCGGGTTCAATAACTGATAACACATAATAGTTTACAACTAAAAAAAGAAACGCGAAATGGCCTTACATAGATTTTTCTCAAAAAGAGCTTCTGGCAGCTGCCATCTTGAGAGTTTTTGCGTATGGCGCGTGCTTTGCTCGCTTTCCGAAACGACAAACACGCACGTGCTGGGCTGTAAATATCGCACGCTGGGCAATAATTGAGAATGGTGTATTGTCGGCGTCAAGCAAAGAACAAGCACGTTAGCTTCCGCCGTGCTTTGGTTGGGCGTGCGCGCTCGTGCTATCAAGGGAAGCAAACTCATTAGCCCATGACCCACCATTACAACCACTCAGCAACATTAAAATATTACTTCGTTAAGCTTCATTAAATAGTACTTGCACCGGTGACGTTGTGTTCTAACAATATGCGCGACTACAATGTGCAGAAATGAAACGACCAGAAATGAGCATTTGACAAAAATGAATGAAAGGATCGTTAATTTTGTTTTGTTTATTTGCAAGATGTTGTAAATGTGGAAGTTCAGAATTGATGCGAAGCGCGGGTTAAAGCCGAATATTTCGGGCGATGCTTTCGACCGTCAAAAGCGGTCCGATCACTGTAGTGGTCTTCCAAAACTCTCAAGATGCGTTTATACGCCCGGTACTTCGCTGCTAGGCCGGACGGTTGCTGACCAGCATCCAGCTGCGCGATCCTCATCTCTTGCAGGGACTGCTCCTTCTGTACGCATCCAAGGAAAGACCAGATGTTCGGTCATGTGCAGTTGATGTTCGTCTGAATATAATCAGAGGTGACAATTGATGTAGCTCAGCTAATGAAAACGTCGATACGCTTAATATAAAAATGACACAGACCTGGGCTGCGGGGCCATGCTTCGGCTGAGTTGTCCGTGCGAGGAAGACCTTCTATGACCGATTTGTTCAATGACCACACGCTCGTCGGGAACATGGCAGACAACAGCCCGTTCCGTCGGCGACGTCCGATGTACGTGCCCTCGAAGTAAAGTGCAAGTTGCATAACTTCAAGTGGAAACAATGCCACGAGGTCTTCGAAGGCGTCGGATACCTCCGCAGGTGGCAAAAATGCGAAGACAGACAACATCCTCACATGGAATGGAATAAACATCGTGCTATGTGAATTACAGTATAGTCCTTAACTCACAAGCAAACACACGAACCTAACAGAACCGCGAACTCTTCATCTGACCGGTAGCGTGCCTGGAATCCAAGCTTGCAGGCCTTGCGGTAAACCGCCTGAACGTGGAAAAAACACCCTTGAACCCGCGCTTGGGGGGAATATGTTGCCACTGGCGGTGATGACGGCAGACTCAAAATCTCAATACGCAAGTTCCAGCGCGAGCTGCATGAGGGCGCTCGAAAGTACAGTGAAGAACCTGGAAAGTCACCACTGGTCGTCTTAGTCAGTCACAAAAATTAACAAGTTTACCACTCAAACTTTGGAAGCAGAGCGTACACCAAGGATACAACCGCGTCCTTGTACATGACATGGATCGTGTACACTTGAAAAAATATGGACGGCGTGACTTTAAAAGTTCCGTCCATGAACCACACCTTAGTCCTTCAGAGTAAATCATGGTTGTGGTGTGTGGCGAACACTAGAATGCGGTTCCGATCGCCAACTCCGCTGTCGTGGACGACAAAGGATTCCTTCTTTAAGGAAACCTGCAAACGTGAAATCAAATAGTGCTTATGATAAAACATTACAAAAGAATATCATTTTTGACGTGATTGGTATTTCACATTTCAAACATTGTACTCATCTAGAAGGACGAGATCCTCTCGTGTTGCAGGAGCGGAGTACAGATTACGACTTCGTTGCTTTTGTTTCCAATGGTACGGCGCAATGTGTTTGTGACTGGCATCTGTGAAACCGTGTGTCCGCTTATACACGCCGCCGCATCGAGCACAATTTGTTGGGGCTCCTGAGTTCCCTCAAATTGAGAAATAGAAATAAAAAACAGTTATATAAAAAACAATGTTTCTAAAACTGATTGATATTAAGTTATTCGAAACGAGACGACTTCGAGCCTTTTCCTTCATCGCACTCCACCCTTTCCGAAGGTTGATAGTCGTCGGATTTCCGGCGTGGGTGTGCTCTCCTGTCCTCCTGATGACATCGGCGATCTCTCCATCGGTGGGGAGTTTCACCTTGCAGTGCTTTCTATCACCACGGACCCAGTACACAGCGTCGGGGTCTTCTCGTCTACGCGTATACGAATACCCTTGGCACTGAAGCATGGGAGCGCCACGCTGGGTTTTAGTTAGCTCCTTTTTACGAGACGCGATCGTGCAATCTGAAGCTCCGCACACTTCGCCCCTACATGCTCGTATATATATGCGTATTCGAAGCCGCTTCAAAGGAAAAAAAAACTTTAGAAAATGTTTCCTTTACTAGAATCTCGGTAGCTGTTGTACAATAAAGAACAGAGAAGACGCCCCCAATGACGAAATCTAGCTGCTACGCTTCCTAGCATCCTGGTGTGGAGGTCTGCATACCACAAGGTGACCCCTGCTTTCTTATTGTGCAGTAAGGTCCAACCTAGCAAAGCTTCCAAAAAGGGGCTAATAATAAAGAGACGTCGAAAGTAAAGATAACACCGAAAAGCCTATTACAACCGCCCCCTGCAAACAAACAAAAGGAGAGACCAAGTTTGAAACTGCGACAAATTCGATGCGACCACTTTTCAGGTTGAAGCCCCCCCCCCCCTTTCCCGGCCGAATCCCGGACAAAATCTCACCGGACAAAAGCTCACCGGACAGAATCTCACCGGACAAAAAGCTCACCGGACAAAAGCTCACCCATTTTTTCACAGACCCGGACAAAAGCTCACCACGAAAAAATTTCATGTTGGTCTTAACACGAGTGCGGACAACTTAGGTGCATGCGTGCGACGCAAAAAGGCAACGATAAATTAAATCTGACAGGCGCATGGTTTGTTGATTTCAATACAAACAAGTTCATTTATCGATTGGTTAGGAGCGAATGCAGTCCCCTACTAGCTCCAGCAGTCTTGGTAGATCTCGATGTACATGCAAGCCCTCGCAAATATTTCTAAAACGATTCTGCAGGCGCAGAGTGGTTTTTCGCACCCGCTTTACTGTGGGCTCATTTCTCCGGGGTTGTGTCAATGCCGTGGCAACGAGTGCCTGATTTCGCTGTAGGCATTCAATCAGCCTCAAGACGCTTGGATGGGCTTGGCCGACGAGCTTCTGGAACCCGGTACTCCATCCTTCGCAGGTGTTGTTCATCCGGTCTTTATCTTGAAGAGTGGCGTCGGACATATTCCATCGTAACGGGGGAAACTCCGGTCGTCGTCGGCGCAGAGTCAGGCGAAGGGAAGAATTCGCTCTGGGTGCCGCCGCAGATAGAACAGAAGCATAACGGAAGCGGCCGTTGACATACGTGCAATCAAAATAGTCCAGCAGGTAGCCGATGTCACCGGTAGACTTTTCCCTGGTGGTTAGTTCTTGTGGAACAAGCTGTGGTGGAAGGAACGCGAGCCTGTCTAAAATCCCGCACAGTTTTCTAAATTGGTCATCTGTCTTGTACTTTTCCAAAAAGCCCAACTCCTGTTCTTTCAAAATATTTTTAAAAATTTGCAACTTAATGGTGAATGGGGTACAAATTCTCCTAAAAATGGTCCAATGTCCATCGCGTCCGCACTTTATTTCAGCCTGTGTTTAGCCCGGGTAGCAAAACAAAAAAAAAAAAATCGAGGTGAGCTTTTATCCGGGTCTGTCGAAAAATGGGTGAGCTTTTGTCCGGGTCTGTCAAGAAACGGGTGAGCTTTTGTCCGGTGAGCTTTTGTCCGGTGAGTTTCTGTCCGGTGAGCTTTTGTCCGGTGAGCTTTTGTCCGGTTACCTTCCCGGCCAACCCTCTAATGGCGCATTCACACTGGAAGCGGATCCGCGTTTGCGAAGCGATTGCGGATGCGGTTCGCGAGCGACCCCGTTCAGACACACCGAGAGGCGGTGGGCGGTTTCTCGGCGATCACGCGTGATCTTTTGAGACTTGCGTTTAGCAACCCTGTTTCACAATCCAAAATCCACTTTAATCGACGATCCAAGGCCAAAATTTTGCCATTTTGGCAACGAAGATTTTTCTCCGGGATCACGACTTCAGGCAGCGAAAAAAGAAGCACCGGACCCGCCAAACTCGCCTGTGATTCCCTCGAGTTCGTCCACAAGCAAAGCCCAGCTAGGCGCGCCTCGCTGACTCAGAACAGGATGCCCCCGACTTTTTCTTCGAAGTGGATCCTTCCCGCACGAATAGCTGACCTTGTTTTCGGGATAGACAGCCACTTTTCCCCCCTCGTTCGCTCTTATCATTTTTTTAAGTTGTGAGCGGTGGGGAGGACCGCGGTGCTGGGGAATGTGCCCGGTGCTATAGTCGGTTACAAGTCAAGAAGGTAGCGGCAAATACCCCTCAAAGGGAATCTTGTATTCCTCCGCCACCAATCGCGTCCCGTTGTTTCCGTGACGTCACGACCTGCCCGAACCAATCTTGTTTTGGCAAATGAATATTTTCAACATGGCTGCCGGGCAGATTTTCTACGACTCCAGTATCTAGCAGCAATTATTCTGTTTTTTAATGCGGTTTTTCACTTACCCGAGCATACGTCGCTAAGTCGTAACCGCGTCCACTTTTATTCGCAATAGGTTCTGCGCGACAGCGGGAGAATCCAGCGATAGCATTGCCATCGAAAATTTCGAAGCGGGAGTAAGGCCTAGCATCGTACATACGTCGAACGCCGTCTGCTTCTCTGCCTCAGGTTGCGCCTCAACATCGTGACGGCATCGGCGTTTCTTCGCAGTGGTCTCCATGGAGCGACGTTAAAATGCAGCGGTCACCAAACTCTTCTTTATAAGTGTAGTGGGCTGTGCGGGAGGGGCATAAGTGAACCGCGAACACAGTAAGTGTCTTCACCCGATTTCGACCGTATCTTTGCTGGCGTTAATAAATAGTCTGTCTACTGAAATGACGCCTTCGAAACAATATGTATTCATCTGTGAAACGTGGCGTCCTTGACAAGTTTCCGCGTCGCAATCAGCTGCACGGTAATCTATGACTGCGATAGTACCCGCGGGTGCACCCTCGTTCGCAATAATGAGCTGTTACATACATGTGGCATACAAATAATAAAGCCAGTGATGCGTACGTCACAAACATTTAATTCATATTGTTTTGGACGTTAAGAAGCTGATGTCTTCTTTTGGAAAAAATACCAGAGAATTTGAGGGAAGCAGATTTGGTTCTCTCAAATGCTTCCGAACATTCTGCTTGCTCTCAGAGGCCCTGTCAGTCGTATGTTTATGCTTCGAAACCCGGGTACGTGACGCGTGTACCTCCACTCGCGTCGCGTCGCGGCCTCGGGTATTACCGGTAAACACGCACCAACTTTTCCAATTTACTTTAGAAGGGAAATGTGTCCACAATATTGGATCGCAGCATTGGTTTAATAATTTGTAAAAGATGACATGTCAATAAAAATTGATTGCAGGGGCAGCTTCCCGCTTCATGAATTGTGGCTTTCTTATATGCGAAATATTTGTTTAAATCAAAAATTGAAAACATACCAAATACTCAGATGTCCTGATCTTGCTCCGAATGCAAGTGGCAGAATGAGTTGTCTTTATAACAATAAAATCAACAATGTTTGAATCAAGCAACAACTCAAACCGCCTTATTACATTTCTGGTGTATGTTTATCTCTGCATTATACCAGGCCTTAGCCGCGAACGAGCTCTTCAGAGTCTGCCATCATCTTTCTGGTCTACCTTGGCAAAGACAGACTCGAGTAAAAAACATATTGAGCTTCTTGGAGGCAACTTTGCAGTCCTCATTGTCAGAGCCTCCATGGAACCATCGGAAAGAAGGGTCCCTGTCGTTTCATCGACACGTTTCATCAACTTTTTACGACTCTCGTTTCATCGACACTGATTATTTCATCAATACTGCCACACCGTGCTGTGAAGTTTCATCGACACACAAATTTCACGCTGTAGGAACATTTTATTGTGCGTTTACCACTGGGGCACATGTTAAAATATCTGACCCACCCAGTTCACGACGCTTTGCGGCGACAGTCTCCAGCAGTTCATTACAAAAATGTGGACCCACCCAGCCCACCCGTACATGCCACTTTGCAGCAACGTGTAAGGGTAGTCCTGCCCCCGTGCATGTACACGTACCCTTGCTCACCAACAAACCAGCGCACTCCTAACCAAACAAAAATGTTGTCGACGAAGCATAGCAAGATATGTCAATGAGCGAGTGTCGATGAAACAATCTGTTGATAAAACGTCGCAGCGTTGATGAAATGAACTGTCTGGGAAATGTCATTTGATGAAATGAGTGGCACCGCACAAAAAGCCTGTTTCCGAGCCGAGTTACTTAAACACTATCGCAGGCATCATTTTTAGATACCCATTGCCGGACAAAATGCACTCTAAACAAAAAAAGAAAATAAATTTCACGCCCCTCTGCTGTTAAAGTTCACGACCTGGAATTGGATAAGGAGCCATCAGGCAAATTTGAAATGGTTCTGGACTGGACAAGATGGACTTGTTATCGGCGTTATTGGTGCAAAATTATGACGAGTAGAGCGGGCTCGGGCCTGAGAGCTAAGGGTTTACGTGG
Organism: Ixodes persulcatus; assembly: GCA_013358835.2. Taxonomy (NCBI): domain Eukaryota; kingdom Metazoa; phylum Arthropoda; class Arachnida; order Ixodida; family Ixodidae; genus Ixodes; species Ixodes persulcatus. The sequence goes on from JABSTQ010003884.1 coordinate 138,141, forward strand.
GGCTCCCCAAGCCGAGGGGTATGGCGAGTGCACACCGACAGTGGGAAGCGACCACCTACCTATCTGATCTCGTTGCAAGCCTTAGACCTCAGCCTTCAAAGGGCTCTGCATAATTCGTCGTGTGGGATAACTTCTTAGCAGCCCGTTAGACTGATCCTACAATTCCGCTCCATCAGTACAGACCCAGGCCTTCCAGGAGGCGACCCACTTGATCCAAGTGCGAGGAGGGACCCCAAATCGTGACCTGCACTATATATTTGACCTCTGGGCCAGCTGATGGGGGCACTACAGCAGCACCAACGGAAAAGGGGATTACGCCTGTTACAGACTATAGCATCACAAAACCCAGAAATACCTCCATTCATTCTAAACCAGCTTTAGAAGCCACCCAAGCACTCAAAAACGACCTTTCAGTACTTCACAACTCTGTCCTCGGCAACAAGTCTGGCTGCAATCTGTGCATTGTGGTTCTTATCGGCTTTAAAAAAACGTTTGATTTAGTCCTCTACATTGCACTAGTGCGGGAGGCTCAAAACTGAGGTCTTTATGGAAGACCGCTTCACTTCATCACAGCGTTTCTGCAAGACGGACGATATCAAGCTTGAGTCGAACTGAACTAGGCCCAGTTACTGGCATTGGCATTCCCCAGATCTCCGTCTTCTCACCAATCCTTTATCAATGTTGTAGCCGACTTTTCCTCACGTCAAGCAATCGGTGCTGTTTTTACGATATATTTCAAGCGAGCACAATGGCGCCTCTTAAATTCAGGAAATCTATGCCACACCCCTTCAGACCGCACTTCGGCGCACAGGGCAGCCTGCTCCTCATCCACCACGAGGTGTTAGCCAACTCGCCGAAGTGCGACCCAAGAGTCATAATGGCCGTTGACTTCAAGGGAACTTTCGACGTCTCTATTATGCTTCAAAAAACTTCAAATTCAAATTTGGGGGTTTTACGTGCCAAACCAACGACGGGCATCTGGCACGCCCCAGCGGAGGACTGAGGATTAATTTGGACCACCTGGGGATCTTTTGACGTGCAACCAAAAGCTCGGTTACACGGCGCCTCCTCCGCAATAAGCCTCCGTCAGATTGCGGGCACCTCGGCCTGGATTCGAACCCGCCACATGGGGATTCGTGGGCCAGCGCTCTCGCCTCGGAGCCTCTATTATGCTTCGAAACGGAGCACTAGCACTGGGAGTTTGCTCTCCACTGTGCTAACACAAGGTATTGTGAATCCCAGGGTGGCCTCAGTCGTGTGAATGGCCACAGACGTCCCGTTTATGTTTCGAAACAGATCATTAGCAGTTAGAGTTAGCTGCCCACAGTGCTGACACACGTTATTGTTATTCTCAGAGTGGCCTCGGTTGTCTGAATGGCCACCGACGTCCAGTTTATGCTTCGAAACAGATCATTGGCAGTTAGAGTTAGCTGCCCGCAGTGCTGACGGACGTGATGGTTATTTTCAGAGTGGCCTCGGTCGTGTGAATGGCCACCTACGTCCAGTTTATGCTTCGAAACAGATCACTGGCAGTAAGAGTTAGCTGCCCACAGTGCTGACACACGTTATTCTTGTCTTCAGAGGGGCCTCGGTCATGTGAATGACCATAGGCGTTCCCTTTAGACTTCGAAACAGAGCACTAGCACTGCGATTTCGCTGTCCGCTGTGCTAACACACGGCTTTGTTATTCCCAGAGGCCTCAGTCATGTGAATGGCCACATACGTCCCATTTATGCTTTAAAGCAGAGCACTGGCAGTGATATGTTGTGTCGTTTTTCTTAGACAAAAAAGAGCTTATTTGCAATCAAAATTCTATTTGTTGCGTAGGAAAGATGTTTAGACAGCGGGAAGGGCCAATATGGCATTTTCGCGAAGTCGAGATCTATACTGGTGATTAATGGCACAGTGCAATGTATAGACCAGCTTAGACATTATCGCAACAAAAATAAAAAGTTTGTCTGGTGGCTGCATATCGAAATGCTATACGGCAACGAGCAGAGAAGCATAACAACATGAGACACGGGAGGTCAGTGGTGGACAAGAACAACAATCCGATTTTAAAGCATATGAGTGGTCCTTAAACCGACCGTTTTGTGTTCCGAGATGTTTCACGCTTTCTCCATAATGGTGGCGTTAAGCCTCGTCAAGGGGCCCGACACCAGACAGGTCACACTCGGATGGGGTGTCCTCTCCATCCAGCTGAATGACGATGGGCTGAATGTGGGCACTTGTGGGTCCGCCTCGTCGGAACGTTGCTTCAATGTCAATAACGTGCCTGACAGCGTTAATCCAGTTGTCAGTGGTGACCTTGTCAACTTCTTCGTTGAGGAGTGTCCCCACGTCGACAATCTTGAACGTCGTGTTTCGGGCAGCAACGCCGTTCTTGATCTGCGCCCATATCAGTTCAATGGGGTTGAACTCGCAGTGATACGGTGGGAGCCTCACCACAGTGCAGCCAGCCGTCTCGGCAGCAGCGTCCACACGATACTTTAGGTGCTGTGGCTTCACCAAGGCCACAATGTCGAGCAGCTGCTTCTTCAGCATCTTGGGGTCCCATGAAATTCTTTTAGACGTCAGCCAATGTCGGATGTCGTCCTTGCGGGAACTCGTCGTCGGCACTGCTTCCAACCGCCGTGAATGGTAAGAAGCGTTGTCCATGACGATAACGCTTCCTGTCGGCAGTTTGTCGAGGACACCGTCGAACCACTTCTCGATGCGGGCGCCATCCATTTCCACGTGGTAATCGCCGGTCTTTTGTCCACGGAACACGTCCAGGCAGCCGTCGACGAAGCCTTCATCGCTGCCGATGTGGGTGAAAATAAGACGCTGGCCCTTCCCCGATGGCTGCTTGAGGCCAGTCGAGAGACCACGCATGAAGGCGTCGTGAGACGAGGCCACGGTCGTGTCTACCCACACCCTTGAGACAGCGTGCCCTGCCGTCACCCACGTCTCGTCCAAGTAGAAGATCTTCCGACCATCTTGTCGGTGACGTGCGATCTCATGCAGGTACTTCTGCTGCCAGGCGACGATGTCCTCTCGTTCAATCAGCCGCGAGCTTCGTTCCCTCTTGTCATGCTTGATTCCGATGTCGTGGAGAAGGCGACGCACAGTCCAAGCCTTCAGCGAGGGAAGTTCAGTGCTCGCGCAGAATTCGGCCGTTATCTTCTTGACCGTGGGGACCTCGTTCCGTCGAAAAAACGGTGGACACACGATCTCAGCGCGCACAACGTGAAGTCGCCGTACCTGACTTTGCGCCGCCTCTTGCCTTCACTTGCTGGGCGCTTCCGAGAAGGTGTCACAACTTGTCTGTCCCTCGGTTTCTTTCGCCTGCTTCCTAATCTCGAGGATGGTGCGTACACCAACGCCAAGCAGTTTGCTGACTTTGATGCAGGACTTCTCCACAGTGAGGCCGGGCTGGCCGGGCTTGGCGGGCGGTTCGTGTCGCACCTGAACGTACGCGTTCATTATCAGCTGCCATGCAACTCGGTTGAGGACATCGCCGCTCTTATGCTTCTTGTAGAGGCGCCTTGGCGTAGACGGCGAGGCTGCACCAGACTCTCTTGACGAAGAAGAATCGGAAGAATTGCATTCCGCTGTCTCCACGTTGAGATTCATAACGGAAAAGGAAAGACGACTTCGGATTCGTCAAAACGCGAATCGCAGGAACTTTCAAAACCCGAAACGCAGGTTTTTTTTAACAAACGCAGCAAATGCACGGAATGTACCTAATTTGTGTAGGAAGGTTGTCAAGCTAAAACCAACAACCATATATGCATTACTTATAAAAGTTACAATTTTCGTTGCACTGAAGCCTTCTTTTTACTTCAACCTTCCGGAGCGAGTAATTTGCCTTGGCTAGGTGGCGCAAGCTGCCGCCCGCTACAAAGTCTGTCTGTAGTCAATATCTATCCATTGAAGCAGAAGGGGCGTTTTCAGCGAACTATTTTCTCGACTGCGGAGGCGTCTGAAGCGGGCGCATCACGCTTATGGGGAGGAGCTTCTACTACCTTCTTAACTTGTAACCGACTATAGCCGGTCGTGGCTTCGTTGATGGCGGACTCTCCTCTCGTCACTCGCACGTCGATCGAGTCTACTGTTTGACATTAAGATAAAATAAACGCCGTATGGATTAACTCAGTATTGTCTGGTACGTACACTTTATTCCTTGAGTAGGTTCCCTTTATTTGTTTTGTTGGTAGTAAACTTCACAGGTCGAGCTAGCGCAAGTACCCTGCCCGCTACGCGGCAGTGCGTTGGCTACGCAATCAGGCTCACGACGTCTCTATCGGCCTTCATGGTGGTCGTGCACGGTGTCGAAAGCTTTCAATAGTTCACGCGACTGCGTTAGTGGGTACAAAAGCTGGCATTTCGGTCGATCAGGGGTGGGTTCCGACGTTCTACGGGCAGAGACTGACAGGGCAGCAAGCTTCGGGCTTTGGCGCCCGGAATAATAAACAAACGCTTAACCGAACCAAATCACCGGTGCGAAGCCCGCTAAAATTACGAGTCAATTCTTTTCGCGGCGGATTCAAGTGACGGACGTGAACATCACGTTTCTCCGTTGATTTGTCTGCTGCACCGCTAGGACTACAGCGCCTTGAACGCCTCACCAGCGACAGGTGCCATCATGTTTGGAAAGTCAATGACGTCACGTCAGCGTCTCGTTGTGATTGATTGCCGCTTTCCGGTTCGTGAAAGCGGTTGGGAGAAATCGGTCCCGAAGCGGTTCGCAAAAACGCGCTCCAACCGCTCGATCCTAGGCGCTTTGCGGTTGAAAACGCGCGGATCCACTTCGCGTTTGCGGATCCGCTTCCAGTGTGAACGCGCAATAGAAAAGGCTGTGACGAGCTTTCCAATAACGAGGTCACTGCAACCACTTTTTCTACTACAAGTTTACCTAGAACGAGACGCCCTTTTTGACCAGTTCACCTATGACCAGTTTCCCTATGACGACTTGGCTGTGACGAGTGGGCCTGTTCCCAATGTGCTCACCGGGCACCCTCCGACTTCACATAATGAGGTAGATAAGTCCATAAATTGTAATATGAAATTGCCATTACCTTTGCTGTCCTGATTCGTGCGCATAATGAACAATACAAACGTTGTTTTGTGATAACGTTTTGTGTATTCGTCAACTCTGAAACGTTAAATTTACTGGTAAAATCTACGCGTACTCTAGCGTGCTAATATTAGTTGTTCTTGGTATGCGAACGAAAAGGAGGAAAGAGACGCCTAAAAAAAAACGTCAGACACGGACGGCGTGATGAAAAGCGTTTTTCTAGAAGTAAAGACAGAGTCACGCGTGAAATTATAGAAGCCCGTGACATCGCGAGACAGGGTAACCGGACAAAAGCTCACCGGACAAAAGCTCACCGGACAGAAGCTCACCGGACAGAAGCTCACCGGACAAAAGCTCACCGGACAAAAGCAACACCCGTTTTTTCACAGACCCGGACAAAAGCTCACCTCATTTTTTTGGGGGGGATATCCCGGTTGAAGCACTGGTTGGGATAAAGTGCGGACGCGATGGACATTGCACCATTTTTAGGAGAACTGGCATCCCATACCATGCAAAGGTGTCGACAGATAAGCCATAACAGGCAGAGAGGCAACGATTTCGGACCAAAATTGAGGCCACTGAAACTGAGTGGAGCTGATAAGATCAAGCTTGTTTGACTCAAGGTATGCTGGAGCACCCTTGTGCCACGCCCAAGAAACTTCGTGAACCAAAGTTTTTGAACCCGAAGAGTGACCGAAGAGTGACCGAAGAAGCAAAATCCCCTTTTGTCGACCTCGCTTTTTCATTCTGCTTATGTCACGCTAAACGCGCGCATAAAGGTTAGGCACAATGTCTCTTCATTACTAATGCATGGGTTTTCTTGGGGTTCAGGTTAATATTGGAAGTGAATGGCTAGGAAAATTAAATTCATTCTGTCACTGAGCGTCGTAAATGTATTTGAAATCAAGGATTATCTAAGGATGTTGTGAAAAGGAAACTGAAGCAAAACTGCAATATAAAAACCATTGAGTTGCGAAGTTTTAAAAATATTGTCAAGGAACAGGAGTGTGGCCTTTTGGACAGATGACCAATTTAGAAAGCTGTGCGAGATTTTCGATAGGCTCGCGTTCTTTCCACCACAGCTTCTGCCCGAAGGACTAACCTACATCGCGGAAAAGTCTACCGGTGACATCGGCGACCTGCTGGACTACTTTGATTGCACATATGTCAACGGCGCCTTCCGTTATGCTTCTGCTTCTTCTGCGGCGGCACCAAGAGCATATTATTCCCTTTGTCCTGACTGTGCGACGACGACGACCGGAGTTTCCCCCGGAACGGTGGAATATGGATGACGCCACTCTTCAAGATGAAGACCGGACATACACCTGCGAAGGTTGGAATACCGGGTTCCAGAAGTTTGTCGGTCATGCCCATCCAAGCGTCTGGATGCTGATTGAATGCCCACAGGAAAATCAGGCGTTCGTTGCCACGGCATTGGCACAAGCCCGTAGAGGTGAACCCCCAGAGAAGCGGGTGCGAAAAACCACTCTGCGCCTGCCGAATCGTGTGAAAAATATTTTCGGTGGGTTCCAGGTACACCCAGATCTACCAAGACTGCTGAAACTAGTGGGGGACTGCATTCGCTTCTAATCAATGGATAAATGAACTTGTTTCTACTCTAAGCAACAAACCATGAGCCTATCAGATTTAATTTATTTTTGCATTTTAGTGTCGCACGCATGCACTTAAGTTGTCCGCACACGTGTTAAGACCAACATGAAATTTTCTCCTGGTGAGCTTTTGTCCGGGTCTGTGAAAAAATGGGTGAGCTTTTGTCCGGTGAGTTTCTGTCCGGTGAGCTTCTGTCCGGTGAGCTTTTGTCTGGGATTCGCGAGAGTGGTACCAGATTATGTTAGCGGCCCGTCGCTCATGCGTTCACATAAAGAGCAACAGTACTGGAGCGAGGAGAGCAAACCAGTGACGGTGTTCTATTGAACACGTGATATGCATTTTTTTTTTGTTTTTCCTTGATTTATTTGGTGTGGCATCTATGCTGTTTATACTGGATGCTAACATAAATAAATCTTAAGTTGAGTGTTAGTGCTGTGTCCTTTCGGTTACCTTGTACCTTGTTTTCGTCTTTCCGCTTTTTCGTTTTTAATTATGTGAACGCTGTCCCTGTCTGACGTGTTTTTGCGTGTCCCTTGACTCTTTTCGCATTCGCATACCAAGATGTTTAACCAACACGCCCTCCTAATTCCATCTAAAATTAGTTCCAGTTACTATGTGCTAATCAGGGTGGAGAATAAAAATCGGTATTAACTCAATCACGATATAAATTATGACTTAAACCGTGGCTTAAACTGGACCACTCTTACTATGACGACTTAGGTCAAACCTTTCCCTCAAAAATAATCCCAATACAAGGAGAGCATCAAACGATGTATAAATTAAAGTTTGTCCACTGTTTGATGCTCTCTCTGTGCATTTGTTTTGCACGTAAATTAAAGATGCATCAACAGATATTTATACAAAACTGAACACGAGAAAAAAAAATTGCTCTTCCAATTAAATCGGAGCGTTGAGCTTGATTTCTAACTTTCACTTCGTTCGTAAGACACGTAACATCCTATTTCAATACAATCAGAATTCAATACAATCAGAATCAGAATCAACACGAAGCGCTACTTTCAACTAAATGTTTATTGAAACAACACACACTATTTATACGCCAGATCGGGCTTCTCAAGCAGGAATTCAAATTCCCTTTCTGTTAGATGGACTGCCGGGGCACTTATGCACCTGTCATCCCCCTGCAATATAATGTTGAATGGCTCGTACAGCTCTCTCGAGATTTTGCTTCTTAGCTTTCCCAAAATTGTTGTTGCTGTTTTTTAATTCCGGTGCGCATTTGTATCTGTCGCAGTGAATAGCTAAATTGCCCGAGGGGGAATTTCTTACTGATAGCGCGTGCTCTCTTGCCCTTTCATTAACGCATCTGCCTGTTTGGCCCACGTACCCTATCCCGCATGTCACTGGAACTTCGTATACGACCGAAGGTGCGCATTCCGCGAATTTTCTAGAGTGTTTCGTTTTGCAGATACGTTAATGAAAGGGCAAGAGACCAAGCGCTATCAGTAAGCAATTCCCCCTCGGGCAATTTAGCTATTCACTGCGACAGATGCCCATGCGCCACGGAATTGGAAAAAAAAACGAGACTTCTGGGAAAGCTAAGAAGCAAAATCCCGAGAGAACTGTACGAGTCGTTCAACATTAGATTGCAGGAGGATGACAGATGCATAAGTGCCCCGACAGTGCATCTAACAGACAGAGAATTTGAATTCCTGCTAGAGAAGCCCGATTTGGTGTAAAATGTTATGTGTTGTTTCATTAAACATTTAGTTGAAAGTAGCGCTTCGTGTTCTCTCCCTTACTCTGTCCCTGTCTTGCGGCGCATTTCGTCAAAAGAGATACGTACTAACTGGTCCATCTGTCACTACTGATGCAATCAGAAAGCAAGAGAAACGAAAACTAGAAAAGTAATGTCCTACTGCAGTCAAGTCACAACTCCAAAGAAAAATTAAATAAAGTTTTATAACTAACAAAACAATCAAGGTGCACATCATGGTAAACCTGAAACTCGGGTAGGAAAATGAAACGCAAAGGAAGACAGAAAAAAGACAAGCAGCGTCTCAAACTCAGCTACAAAGTTTATTTCGTACACGCCTTATATACCTCGTCTCCAAAGCCGTCACTACAATCACCAGAAGTAACAAAACAACCCGACCAGAAAACACAATAAGACGAGAAGGTAAAAAAAAAAAACCACACACGGAGTTTTAGCAAAAACGGAGATGAACCTTCTCTTATCTTCCCTAAACTCGGCTATGAAACATTTACGCAAAGGGTCACAGTTCCGCGCAACCACCTCCTTGCCCCCTGCGAAAGCAAGGGGTTCACAACTGCGCACAAAGAAAGGACCTTGCCCTCCGAGAACTAACCAAAAAATACTAAAACTTGGCTTTCTCTAACAAACCACGCAGACCAGAGGTACACATATAGACACTGCTCACTCTCTCAACTGCCTACTCGGATCCGTGAACTTCTGACAACCTACAACATTTCTAGAAAAAAAAGTGCGGGTTTAATTACGTAGGTCAGACGTCGAGGCGTATAAATGATAGGCTGACTGAACAAAAGCGGAATGTGAAAAACAACGCTTTCAACTCCGAGTTAGCCAGGCACCTTCAGGAATGTCATGCACGTAAAGCGAACTGGCCCGAAACTGAAGTAATTCACAAAGAATGTAATGATATAGAAAGTGTAGTTCAAGAAACGATTCGAATAAAGACGTTGGGTACCTGTATAGGTCAGGTGTCGTTGCAGTTTTGAAATGAGTGTAAACAACTTCTGCGCTTGTAAATTTTTTTTTTTTTTAATGTTGTAGGTTGTTGCAAGTTCGCGGATATGAGTGGGCAGCTCAGAAGTGTTAGCAGTGTCTATGTGTGTATCTTTAGACTGTGTGGCTTGTCAGAGGAAGCGCAGTTTTAGTATTTTTTT